>JAYRCH010000787.1:0-137321 GCA_037179445.1 Phengaris alcon alcon
AAGCTAAAGTGGAAATGGGCAGGACATGTTATTAGGTCAACAGACCATCGTTGGACAAAAAACAGTCACCACATGGAAAGGCCCACAAGGGAAACGACACAAAGGTAGGCCATTGTCCCGCTGGGATGATGATATAAAAAAAGTCTCAGGGTCAAACTGGCACAGCGTGGCTCACGATAGGGAAGTATGGTCAAGTTTGGAAGAGGCCTTTACCTGAGAGAGGTACCTCACTGAAAGAAGAAATTAAAAAATACTTTCACTAGTTATGTATTAGTTTTTTGTTATAATTTACTAGTATTATATAATTTAGCAAGTAGTTTATGCACAACAGTTTCATATATTAATATTAAGTTAGTTTTGCTTTTAATATCAATAGCAACTATGTATTATGTAGGTTCTTAAATAGAATATTATGTAGTACCAGTAAGTAATTGAGAAGTAGTGTAAGTAGTGTAATTTGGAGGAAATAAAAGGCTTTTTTTTTATTTATTTATATTTAGTGTTCGTTTTTAAAAACTATGTCAATTTACTGATTCTATAATATAATATATTAAAATAGAGTAGGTATATGCATGCGGCTGGTAATCTTTATATTAATACGTGAAGCGAAAATTTCCAGTACCGTTTTACGAAAATTATGCGTAATTCAAGCTTGGTTCACACATACACACACATAGTGTATTTATAAGCTAAAGCAGTTTGGACACGTTGTGTTTGAAAGTTGTAGTGTTGCACCCCTAAAAAATGTAATCTACATTGTTGTCGCATCGAGAAAGTTATTAGTTGAAACCAAATCGATTTTCGAATCGCCGTCAAATAAAAACGAGTGTTTGGATTGTCAAAACTATATCGATTTATTGTCTATAAATATATTGTCAATCCGAAAATCATATATTGCCAAAACAAATCAAAATGAGTTTTGACGTTCGGTTTCATCGTGAAAAATATGAGTGAAATTTTATTTTTCGTAATTTTAATGGAACTGGACTAAGATTACTTAAACTAAAACATTAATTATAGTTTAAAATTATTATCGCTACCTCAGTTAGCTCACACTACGTACCGAGCGTTTGATATAATTTTATTACACGTTGACGTTTGTCAATCTGTCACAACTCTTTTTTTTTTTACTTTTTTCCATCTAAGAGGCAAATAATAAATAAGAAGGTATATGTACCAATATAAAAAAATAATAAAGCTGTCTCTCAAATTATCGCGCGCGCGCGAATATTGAGAAGGAAGTTTGGGTGTAAAAACTGAATAGCCTAGCACCAAAATAACCCTAAAAATTGAAATTAAAAAGTTAAATATGAATTATGGTCGAATTTCGTCCACAGGGCGATCTCTATTTTAAATAATTTAAATAAATGTGCCACCAATTATTTATATAGGAAATCTGTATTGTTTTTTATCATTTCATTCATTTATTTACAAAATATACACAATACATATTATAGGCAAAAATTTCCCCATCTACGGCGTAGCAAGCATTAGCAATAATGGCTAGCTGACTAATTATTATTATTTGTTAATAAATAAAAAAAAAATGTTCTGAACATATATTCCTAACAAATCACATAAAAATATTTTATATCCGTACCCAGAGCGTAAAATTAGGAATTATCCTAACATAAATTCGAATCCACGCAAGTAAAAAATAAATTATTCTCATTTGGTGGAACGGTTTTAGTAAATACATGTACGAATGATAAGAGAATAATAAATGGCGGTGCGCGCGCATTTATCGACGCGTCTGCACCGCCGCCCGCCCTAGGTCGCCCCTGCCGCACGATCCGCCCCAGCTCTGGCCCCTGATTGGACGCCCGAAACGGGAGCGAGGGATGTAAATAAAAATTTGACACAATTCGTATTTATAACATGTTACACTTCATTTGGGTATTCACACACACATCTACGTCTAGTTTTTGTAGATCAAACTAAAATGTTGTGTATGTTTTCATTAATATCATTATAATAATAATATCTATGGACACTTTCACACCGCGTAAATCTGGTCCCTTGGTATGTTCTCGAGGAACTTGTTCTACGGGTACCAGATAACGGAAATATATTTAAAACTCTTGTACTTTACTTATATTTAACATTTTTATGATAATATAATATAATACATCCATGATCGAGGATTAAAGAAAACTTTTTGTTCCTTGGTGGAATTCGAACCCGCGACCTCCGACTTGAGCGCTAATGTGCTAACCACTGAGCCACAGAGGTCGTCATTAGTATAGTCAGAAAGCTTACCGTACTAACTTTGAACAAAACTATTAAAATGTAATCAAAATTTTTAGATCATTTAAAAATGTAAATTTTGTAAAGTTTCATGTTCCAAGTTGAATCTAAAACATTTCAGACGAAAGCTCTGTGTTATAAGCACATACTGGCAGAAAAGCTACTCAGTACATAATCCTATTGTTCTTGAAAGCTCTAGATTCGAACATGTGATCAACTGAGCTGAGTGTAAACCAGATTGCCTATGAGATCATTCAACTACACTGTTGAATATTTATCCAATAATCTTACCTACATAAGTGTGTGAGTGACTCATAATATAATAAACAAATCATATTTTTTGTGTGTGCCGAAATATTTTTTATTTTAATACATCATAGCCTGAGGTGTCCACAACGTTGGATAGTTGTAAATACTTTTTCATTATAAGTTTAGACTATATACTTACAATAATGATATTATGTAGAGATAGGCACTCCTCACTCGTAATATAATCTTATTAAAACCATTACTTTAGCATTTATCACTTCTTTTGTAAACCGTAAGAGTATCCCAGTCTTAAAGTTTGTTTCGGTATCTAAGTATGTATGAAGTATGTATATTCTTGTATAGCAAATAAAGATCAATTTTGAATTGATATCTTCAAAATGCAGCGCCGCGCCGCGTCGCGTCACGTTTCGGTGCGAGCTAATCCCAGAACCACAAAAACAATAAACAAATATTTTTCTTTTTATATAAACATACAAAATCACCCCAAAAACAATCAATGCAAAAGGTACATTGTCTTTCGGTCGTAAAAAGTTCGGAGATCGTCAAGAAGCGAGTGAGATATTATGTACCTACTAATGATTAATTTAATAAAGTTTATTAAAATATCATCACCATTAATTAATTAACACGTCAAGCAAAAACTTTGAGTACACCTTTACGAGAATTGTGCGAGTGCAGGAGTATCAAATTTGGCACAGTTAAGGTTTATGTGGCGGAAGCTGTGCAGAAGGCTAATATTTTTTTAACATGTGACAGGATATAGCTTAGATATACAATATAAATAAAGTCACAGCTACACCAACTCGTTCACACTTCCATGCGTTTGTATAATCAATATAACAATAATTTAATATAATATATAATATAAAAATAATAATAATAGTGATAACCATTCTTTCACATTCCATAGACAATATTTTTTATTCCTCTTATAGTATCTAAGGACTTAGAGGCAAAATAACCCCAAAAGAGTTTAAACTTAAAAGTTAAAATATGAATTATGGTCTAATTTCGACCACAGAGCGACCACTAGTAAATGTAAATACAAATAGCAAGTTGTCATCTTCAATAAGCTCTTTGTTAAGGCCTAGATCGAGAAATAATAAAGAGTTACAAACACAAAAGCTGGTGATGTTGTCAGGTAAAAGGTTGCTCTTGTACGGTGGCAAAAGGTCAACCTAGCTTAAAATTGAACAAACCAAAATACACTCTATCCCTTTCGAAATCAAAATCAAAATGCAGTACAACGGTTACTCTTTATGCGATCCAGCAACATAATACCTCAGTATATTTCAACACAACGTGACTGGCACACTAATATCAATCCGATATCTTATACCTAATCGCAAAGCTATCATAACATTTTACTCTGTTCTCTAACTACGTCTAACCCCGTGTTATTTTATGATCTCTTGATGGTGCCTGAAATTATATCTAATAACAACGCCTCAAAGTCCATTTTGCGATGAAATATTCGCCACCATTAACCTCCCTCCGATGTCCATTCAATTTACGTGGGACAAGTTATGCGTTTTTTATTACACTCCTCTATAAAAGTGACGCCTCGCTTATTATGAGGAACTATTTTACACGATGTGGCTTCGGTAAAACCACAATCGTGTGGTGCTCTTTAATGACCAGCACCCGCATAAAGGAAAACTTCCCGCTTTCTTAAAATAATTCATCACGTTGTATGGAAAATATATATTTAAGACTGCGCGCAAAGAACGCAGGAACTGTACATTTTAATGCGATGAAAAGAAGCCTATGTCCTTCCTCGTGATCTATTCCATATCTGTGTACATTTTTTTTTCATAGATTTTATAAAAAACGCTCCAGTGATATCGGAGCCTATTTCAATGCGAATAAACAAACAAACAAATCTTATTATAGAAAAGAAAAACCTAACCAAGAGCATGTCAGGACATGTCTAAGGAGGGTTCCGTAACTATAAACGCGTAATAGGATTTTTTCAAATTACTTCATAAGTTGCAGTTCGATTTCGTTCAAAATAATTTTCCTAAAGAGTTTTTAGCATGATCTATCAGCGTGGAAATTTACAAGTTTCTATCTCCAATAGTTTAGAAATGTCCTACCCAATTTCATCCAATTACATTCATAATTACATAAGCTAGAAGCGCGGACAGACAGACGGACAGACGGACGGATGGACAGTGCGGAACTATAAGGGTTCCTTATGTATAACGGAACCTTAAAAATAAATAATAAGAATCACAAAAATATTTATTATACCGGAATTCAAACCCACCACATTCCGAATTTCCAAAAAATGCAAAAATTATATGTATGTAAATTATGCATACGTATGTACCAAGCTGTCAATGAAACTGACGTTAGAGAGTTGAAATTATTGATATATTGTTTCACTACGTAATAAAAAAAACACATATTGCTTAGCTATAGCTAGATCAATTTTTCTCCCCCAAAAGTCCCTACATGCTAAATTTCATGGTGATACTTCTAGCCCATGTCGTGATACCGATTATATATATATACATATATTTATATATACAAGATCGTCTCGTTTAAAGTACGTCTTTTTACGGATACGTAATTACGGATACTTTGAAAAACAATCTGGTTTCAAATGAAAGCTTCAATAATTTTCCACTCTAATCAAACCTACGGCGATAAAATCCCAAGAAAAAAAGTTGCGATGAAATATTCAAACATTGCCTATGCTGTGTAGAATTTTTTATTACACAGGAACCGATGATTTTGCCGCAGTAAAAGAAAGGTAGGCTGACAGTGTAATACTTTTATTCTATATAGGTAGTGCTTTATAATATAGATGTAGTAGGCGATTTTACAATACGAAACGTATTGTAACAAAACAAGAATGAAATCCTAGATGGTCCCGGCGCGAGCGTGCTACAATCCATTACAGTGGCGGAGTCAGGGGGGCACGGCCATTAGCTAATTAGATCCACCGTCGCCCTTCTTGCCAGATTGTTAACGCGTGTCTTTGGTTGCTAATTGATAGTTTTGTGAATATTCAAGTGAAAAGGCGTTTAGGGGATTGGTTCACCGCACGAGGATATTTAAGATACTCGACGCCATTCATCTCGACGACATAGTCAATTTCTGTTCGATTTTATCATAAATTTTGTTAAGCATATTTTTTTGCAAATGTGCACACATATAAATGTGATTTTTTGTGGCTTGCTTTCAGATATATCGAGTATTTTATTTATGCTGTATAATAAACTACATATTATTTAAGTTGTAATAATGATTTTAAAATATTTTTTATAAGAGTTTATATTTATAAAGTTTTATAATTTATCACTATTTATAAAATCAGCACTATGTATTTATTATTTTCATATTTTACCTATTAATATACTTAAATAGAACACTTAATATAATTTATTTATATTTGTTGATATTTATTACAAAGTGAATTTTATTAATTGATTAAAAGATTGAATGAAATTATATACATTATTTTATCGTTCATTAATGATTTTCTTTGGAGTAATTGGCGCATTAAAATTTTTTTGATTTTCCTGGACGGTGAATAACTAAGTTAAATTCTTATTATAAGAATAAAAATCTCATGCTTCAAGTGCAATGTACCTACTGATAAAAAACACATCACATTATTTCTAATTTCAACGTGCACATTCGGTATCGCAATAAATCAAACCCTTGCACAGTTTCACCGCAGTGACGCCATCAAATTAAAAAGTCGGACCCCCTGTATCATCACGACTATCTAATGAGGGGGAGACGCGTGGCCGACACGCGAGCCCCGTTCTCTTCAAATAATTTCATTATGATAATAAAACGGAGTCAAACGTGTTTAACTTGCGGCACGTGGCAATTGTGACCTTGTGACATGACGTGACCACCGAATTAATATCGGAAACAAACGGGATACTAATGGACGAATTGATATACGTATTATTAACGTTTCAAATAATTGTGTTAGAAAAAATATTATTTTGTTATTTTACATCGTATTGCTACGACACAACGCGATATTGCTACGACGCGACCTGATATTGCTACAACGCGACGCGATATTGCTACAAAAACTGCGCTTTTTATTCTGCACGAAAAGTACACTCACTCTTTCACTCTTCTTGTTAATCTTGAAAAGTTCGTTATTTACGGTAAAACAATTTTTCCAACTAGGTATAAACATTCTTTTGATTCGACTTAGATATTTATAAGAAACTTTAACATAAACACAAACTTCTTATCTTTAACTAAAGGGCGGAAAATTATATTATCGTACTTCGTAATCGAATCCACAATTTAATTACAAAAACTAGTTAAATACTAATTCGTTATTCTTAATCATCAAATAATTCACCTATTATTATATACTATATTATTATATAGTATATTTAGCGAAACTACTGCGAGTTATTTATGTTTGGCGCACTAACAAATAGCATGACATGTCATGACATTTAATTTATAAAACGATGAGTTACAGTGTTACCGAAAAAATTGGTCAGAGGGCACAATAAACATTATGGACATTGGACGCATTCATTAATAGCACACCGCTGACAAACGGTGCTGTTTCCCCCCTATCTCCCTCTACCCCATTATCTCTATAAACCCCAGTCTCCTCCCTGCCCCCATTCGGCCAGGTGTAAAACTGCCCGGTCACGGAAACACAGACATGCGATGCGGCTAATACGTTTTTATTATTAAAGTTGTACTCCGACATAAGGGGATGACCCATGCATATTCATGCGGTGATTTGTTTGCCCGCTAAATGTTTTTAAATTAAACATATCTTATCTGCGCTAGATTATCTAAGAATGTTCTCTTTAATCTACTTATTTTATTTTTAGCTACCCTCTGAAGTTATTAGACCTTTAGAGAATGTTTCGCAAAGGGCATATTTATAGCAGTTAAGGCAGACCTTATTTCAAAACCTAAAATCTTTAATTATATCAAGATCATTCGCAGAAAACTTTCATGTAGATTGTATAGATATTAATATTATTTGATAGGACTACCAGAAGAACCTGTACACTTTTCAGCAAGAGAACTTACCTCGACTAACGTATCTAACGTTTCTACTTACCGTTTCACCACCGTACTGTACTGTAAAAGTTTTTCTGACTTAAGCTTCGTTCAGATTTATTCTGTGTAATAAAAATGCGTGACACAAAAAAATTATAAAGTAGGTACATGGTAATAATGTCTGTGAAATAGCTACCACCATCTTCGTTTTAACATTGTAACATAATATTAAATTTCAAGTCGAGTATCAAATTTTGACTAAGGCCTACTAAAGAGTAGAAACTTTGAGATATTTATTGCTTTTCCCTTTAAGTTGTTTACATAAAAATCATTTTTAGTTAATAGTTATGTTGTATTTTGGTTTGTGTACACTTGTATATTATAGATAGATACCTAGGTAGATAGATGGACAACTATAGGATTTTTTAAATTTTGAAATGTTTTTTTGTTGTATAAGGAGTATTAAATAATAATTTATTTTGAATCGCTATTCGCTTACAACTTAAGCTATTTGTGATAGGTACCTAAATATAATTGTCTTTCTGAGTAATGTTCTTAGTTGATTGATATCATTTTAAACCTTGCTATTGTGGAACGCGTTTATTTCCATACTGATTAATATATACAAATCATAAGTAATCAATTGGATAGTTAAACTTAGAATGAGAGAAGCGTTTTTACTAATTATTGAATCTGTTAAAAATACAATTTCGTTTCGATATCTGATCTGAGATCATGCTATCGTAATCATACACGTTTCAAATCGTGCAAAAGCGAGAGCATGACTTGAGACTCAAACAAGACTGAATTTTGACAGATTTCTAATGAGGATCAATCACTTAGCAGTAAATCTGATGTTTACTAAGTACAGCGCATGTGTATTAGGTTACTGAACATTGAATTTTTTTAATTATTAAAATCCGTCAAGAAATGGTGGATTTATTAAAGTTTTTCTGAACGGCTTGTTTGAAACGCGCGCTTCCGCTGAATTGGGTATTTTCCTAGATGTAAAAAACTAGTTTCTTTTAAATAAATTAAGAAATAATTAGGTATTACATAACTTAATAAAAGTAAAAAGAATTAGGATTTTATGTGTAGTTTTGTAGTGTATGTGTAGTCTTCTATATGCATTTTGAAGTCACAAAGAAGTTGAAATATGTTTTTAAAACTTTAGTGTCTAAAAACTACATAATTAGTTTACTTACATCAAATACAAAAAGATTTACTATGGTGTGTATCAACATAAATGCGCAAAATTATGAGATATCAGAAATTTTGTGTATATGGCCATACATTTCGTAGCAACTTGCTAGCGTGTGACGTCACTTACTAGTACGACTTTTATATGGGGCGGATTCACGAGACTCACTAAAGTGCTTCAAACAATCCGCAATATCTTTGACAATTTTGATTTTTAGTATACTATTCCTGTTGTAAACTGTCTTATTTTTCAGAGAACTATTCATTTATATAATAAAAATACAGGAAAATACAGTATTGGTTACGATGACGTCATCTGTCGGGATCCCTGCGACGACTTGATTGTACTCATACTTCATATGTATTGCATAAGTATTCATTCTCCGATTCTTGACGCTTGTACCTCGCGTGCATTATTTTTGTTTACGTTAAATATTTTAGTTGTATTTAGAGGGGAGGTGACGATGACAGATGACGTCACAGCGTCTCGCTTCATTCTCGGCCGCATTTTTGGAACTAATGCACTAAAATTGCCGTATCATCGTCATTTTTGGTCTAAATGAAATAATTTCTTTACTGTATTTACTGGTTTTATTGTCGCCATATGTCTGCATACCCCATAAAAAACATGATTGATCCTCATTGGTAGAGTCTATTTCAGGAGCCTATGATTTCCTGATAGTCGTCAATTTTGCGAAATGTCTTTGTTAAATTTATTTGTGAGTAGTTCGATGACAAACTTGCACGTGAAATACATTCGTATCCTTTCAAACATTCCATAATAGGTTTTATAATAAAGGCACACGAGTTATTTAAATGCATATTTCCCACGATTTAGTCCACGTAAAAAGAAATAATATAAGGAAAACTACACAGTTATTGGCACTTGATTTATTTGTTATTTTAAAGTATATTACGATTAGAAATTTTACTACCGCTTATCGTAAACTTATTTTTTAGGCGGGCAAGTGTCAAATGCTCGTCGTTAGCGTTAAGTAGAATCTACCGTATATCATGAGGCCCACAAGACTGTGTAGTGTATAGTTACATACATAGTGTAGTTACAACGTTGCTTCTTTGAGACTATTCACATAAAAATATTTTGAAAATCGTCATTTAAGTATTTCAATTTATTTTTCGAGTTATTTTGACGTGATAACGTCTTATAAATCGATGAACGCCGGCCGTACGCACGAAAAATTGTCACGTTCCCCTGAGCCGAGCGTGCAAGCGAGAGCGCGGAACAAGCTATAGTTAGAAACGACCGGTCTATACTAAGCGTTCGGCATGTGATGACGTTTTCACGTAAAATTATTGTCCGTAAACCGACTTAACGGACAAACATTTTTTTTGTTAGGAAAAGAGTAAATATACCAGCGACCATGTGCTATTATGCGACCCTATTTACTCACTTGAAATGCACATCATGATCTGTGAGTCATTTGTAGTTGTGAGTAACATGTGCGAATTATGTCAACGTGTAATTACCATACGCTTTGATTAGGGTTCCGTATAGTTTCGCCCTGTCTGTTCGTCTGTCTGTAATTCTATTTGTCCGCCCTTCTAAGTTCTGTAATTATGAATATTCATAATTACAGAACTATAACATAAATAAATAACACAATAATAATAATAACATAATAAAAATAATATAATAACAGAATACATAACATAAATCCAAGTTAGTGTACTTTTGTATGCTTTGATAAATTATTCAGCAATTTTAATAACCAAATTAGTAAGAAGATGTCGTACAGCATGTTTAAAAATGTACTGTGCTGTAAATTAAAAAGTATTAATGTCAGTTTCACTGATGAGTAACAGACGAGTCGGGAGTTTTGCCGGGGAGTACAATGGGTGACGTTGTGGAATTTGTAATGTTTCATAAATTTGTGTTATCTCAGTTCTTAATGTGTAATATTGGTAGAATATTAACCATTAAATATTCGCTAACGTACACAACTTCTAAAAACTTGCTATTTTGTGTTTCCCGCCAAAACTCCCTAAGAAGTTTCAGTAAAGCTTCTGCCACTTCACTGAATCGACTGATATGACTCATGGACTGTACTGACTATTTATTTGGACTTTGACGAGACTTTATACTTGACGATATAGGAATTCAGTGTTTAAAAATTGAAACGAAATTTCTATTTCCCGCCTTTTTACTTGACACTGGCAAATGGTTTTAAGATAAGCCGACGCCATATATAAAAAAAAAAAACAGACGAGTAATTTGATGTTGTTTATTTAAAATTCACAACCATGTTTACTGTCTCATAATCTCCAAATTGTTCGTTTATTCTTTTATGGTTAATTATTATATCATTTTTGATTAGATTAATTAAAAATATTTTCCATTAACTATGTTTCGCTGCCTGCTACTTGTGACATAAGTACTTATTTGTATGAAATTGTATCAGAGACGTCCAAGTAGGTAATGGTACAGGTAAATACATATTAAAAGAACAATCACTGCTTTTGATTTCGACATGATATTCAAGTATCATTAGAAAATTATGAATTCCATTGGTAAAGGAGTATGTTGGTAAGTACGAGAAAAGTACCTAAATGTAAAATGTAAATGAATAGTACACTTAGCTGTCTTTATACTCAAGAAGATGTTAAATTTTTTCTAATAAAAATATTACCCTCTGTTTTGTTACCCTATATCGTATGAAGAAGTCGATATCATATTTATCAAAATGTTCCACTCTTTGGCAATATAAACGGGGTCTTTTTGGTAGCAAGTCATTATAAAATAATTCAAGCACTTCAACAGCGTCTAAAGTTACCAATAACTGGCTTAGATCGTCTTCCATTTCAAGGGATTCACGTATTTTCAAACACAATGTAATGTTAGGTGACAGTTAAGGCGCGAAATATCGGGCCCCTAAAGTTAGAGGCCCCCCTAAGGTCTTAGGTGACACCTAAGCGTTGGTGAAAATAATTTTTCTTAAGAGGTGCCCTAAATGGCCGCTAAGGGACACTTAAAATTAGGAGTCAGTTGGTGAAAACCATCATAACTCTAACGGGTGATGGAGAGTCCAATGACATTTTTCAAATTCATTATACAGACGCTCAAACGGTGAAGAAAGTCATCGTGAGTATAATCCTTCAAAAGGTGAACTTGTACCTTTTGTTTATATATATAAAAGACAAAGCTGATTGACTAATGTATCAACGCACAGGCTATGATAATATGCTAATCCCTTAAGGCTAGAAATTTGAAATATGAAACTTTTTATTCCTTAGACATATTATTTGCATGAAATTTCGTATGAATTGAGTACGGAAAAAAATTACTTACGTATTTCAGCGTAGGATAGTAAGATATTGATATGAAAGTTTTAAATTATTATAAAGATAATGTGTAAAAACCAATTGCACACGGGCGAGGCCGCGGGCAAGTGCAAATCAAGAAATAAAAACTAAATAAAAAAATTAAGCTACCCCCGAACTGTCAAGCAGTGAGCGAGCTGATGTTGGTGAATTATAGCTAAGAACACTCTCGATCAAGTCAGCTTTGAAACAAAAAAGAAACTAGATAAAAACCGGTTCCTCGGTTTAGGACCTACGATGCCACGTACAAACACACAGACAGACATACAGGCGGACAGACAGACGGACACGTCAAACTTATAACACCTCTTTTTTTGCATCGGCGGTTAAAAAACTTATAACACCCATCTTTTCGCATCCGGTGGTTAAAAACAAATATTAAATGGACGGTCAAATCCCTTTTTCCGAATCAAACATAATATCAGAGATGTTATGTTATGCAAAGCTGTGCAATATCTCGAATAGCTAGGTAATTGTTCGCGTGCAAGCCTCTGACGCTTAGGGAGCGTTCACTATGCGACTTTAACATTCCGTGAACTATGACATGACTTGTGTAATATCCAGGTGCATTCATCGATACTAAATCACTCATTATTATATTTAAACTATGATATAGTTACTGGTAGCTTGATAGTAGCAGTGAGAACGGCGTAGTTTATGTCATTGTAGAGTTAGCTTTAGGTAAAAGATAGTAACAGTGAGACATGTTACATTATAAGCATTTTATCATAATCTTATACTCTAAACGAGACAGTCTTGTATATATTAATTTATATAATCGTGATCTGGAATACGGCTGCAAGTATTACTATGAAATTTAGTATGTAGGGAGTTTTGGGGGAGAAAAATCGACCTAGCCTAGAGCTTATCCCTGAAAAACTGCGCATTTTTATGCTATAATATATGGTTTTTCTTTCGACGTGCAAGAATATATCAATAATTTCGACACGCTTATGTCAGTCTGATTGGCAGTTTGGTTTTGTAACAAGCATTTTTTGCTTTGTTCGGAAATTCGAAATGTGGTGGGTTCGAATGCATATTTTTGTAATTCTTATTTAAATTTTAACTATCAGCTAACTCCGAGCAAAGCTCGGTTACCCAGATACTATATTATGTTAATACGTGAAGCAATTCCAGTATAGTTTCACGAGAATTGTGCGATCAGATTAGTATGTAATTTGGCACAGTTAATGTTTATGTAGAGGAAGGTGCATAAAGCTATTTCTGATGTGTAGCATCTTTCCTCTCGCCTTCTTGAAAATTTGTGGGAGTGATTTCGTAAAATGGGAAGGGAGCGTGTAACAGGAAGAAAGAGTTGGCCATCAGATTCGAATAAAATATTAAAATATTTTTTAATTTTGACGTTGATTTCTGTCAGTGAATAATGGAAGTTTCCGTATTTTTAATAACACACACTACCGTGCATTTGATAGGTACAATTTTGTCACACGTTGGCGTTTGTCAATCTGGCACAACATTTACATGTTTTATTTAATTTTTTTCTATCTTTGAGGCAAAAGAACGCTCTTTAAGTGCAAACTTAAAATTATATCAATTATAAGATGCTAATTTAGACCACAGGGCTGACTCTAGTATTATCAATTCAACAGATTCCTTTTCACGGTTTAAACCATAATTAACCCGAGTAAAGTTATGTTAAGTTACTGTACCTAATGTTACTTGAAAACTTACGTGCCTATTACTATTTTGTGTTAATATATAATCATATATTAACACACTCAAAATACTTGAAAACTTTAGATATATTGAAAATACCAATATGATAGTTAATGAAAGAAAAATTATATAGTTCTAAAAAGTATAATG
The DNA here is from genome assembly GCA_037179445.1 of Phengaris alcon alcon. NCBI lineage: Eukaryota > Metazoa > Arthropoda > Insecta > Lepidoptera > Lycaenidae > Phengaris > Phengaris alcon. Next base: position 13,894 of record JAYRCH010000787.1, read on the forward strand.
TTTCTATCACAAACAGACATTTATAGGAATGACGATAAACACGGGCACACTATTTATCCATTGTTTTTTTAGCGGGAATACAACCCCGACCCTATTTTAGTCAAAATGATGGGAAAAGCAAACAGAACTCGAATTACAGTACCTTTTTGGAAACTTTATTCAATGACGCAGAGGTGTCAGATCATAATTATTACACAATTATTTATTAGGAACCTAATAAATAATACCTATTAGGTACATAATATTATGAATTGTTGTCATGCTTTTCATGTTTTTCTATTATTGTAAAAAGTCTAAATGTGTAATGTTAAACTATACATTTTGTGATAGGTATCTGCGTAAATGCACGTCTTGCAATTATTTTTAATTACTCGTAAGTCGTAAATTATGACAAAGCTTTTTCAACTTAATTAAAAACCTTTTTCAAATATTATATCAAATGTAAATTCAAGTTACGCTACATTAATTCAAACGGAACAAGTCTCGCAATCGACTGACAAATTTCTAATATAACAACAATGAATTCGAATAAATTATTCAAAACAATAATTAAGAAATACATTAAAACCTACATATTAATAACTACATAATTTATAAATGTCTCGTAACGTACATTTTAATTTGTACAAACGTTTTACAAGACGTGTCCTCGGTCGAAACTCCCTCCATTCTGTGGGCGGAACGAAGCATCGATCCGCACCCGCCCAGGCCGCCCGCCCGCCCAACACCACACCACTATATACTGCCAATGTGTTCACACGGCCTATAAAATGTTATTGCCGCCAGTTATTGTCCCTACTGGGCTTAAAACTGTTTAATAATAATAAAAACCATATTGCCACAGAAAGTTATATTATTGTAGGTATGGCCGTAACACAATCTATGGTTTCGAATTAAACAAATGTTACTAATGATAATGAATTACTAGGGGCTGATTTTATCAACGCAAGATAAATGCTATCCATGAGATTTACAAATTTTACAGATATTCTATGCGTTGGCTGTCAAATAATGAAATTAAAATTAACGTTTGATTGAATGCTTACTTAATCACGTTTAATGAATTAATGCTTTCGTCTAGTTTTATAGAATTCAAGCGTCGGGTGCACGATCTTAAAGTAAATAATTTTAAGGTTCCGTACCCAAAGGGTAATAACCTAACCAAACACATGTCAGGACATGTCTAAAGAGGATTTCGTAACTCTATCCCCGCAATTGGTTTTCCTTAAATTACTTTAAAAATTATTGTCCGATTTCGCTCAAAAAATTAATTTCCTAGAGTTTTTAGCATGATCTCGTAGCATGGAAACTTACAAGTATCTATCTCTTATAGTTTAGAAATGTCAGACGGAGTAACTTATAAACTAATAGTAAAAACAGAATAATATAAATATTTAAGTGATATGGGAGTGTAAGGGATACAACAAACGTGTTTTTTTTGCTCTTTTGTACGGAATCCTTTGTGTTCGAGTACGACTTGAACTTGGCCGGTTTTATTAGTAGCTTTGAAGCTATAATGTATTGTTTTACAGCAGATTAAAGCTTGCTTACAGCTTCAATGTATAAAAATCACAAGCTACTTTTTGCAATAGTACAATAGATGGACTACTTAGAAATACAATAAGAAAACATTTGTGTTAAGTTAAACTCCGTTAAACCCACATTTGGTAATGTTGGGAAGGTTTTGCTGTAAGTATGACAAAAGTTCCAATCATTAATCTCGAATAGATTGCATTCAGGTTCTCTTGTGGCTTTCACATGAGTACATTTCAACGTCATAGAGAACACACGTTTCGAGCCGAGGATAATTATGAATTTAATGTTGCGAATTATGAAATTACCTCCCTCGACGCACGTTTGGATTCGGGTGCATATTGAACCTTATTCAGTTTGGATAGGGGTCATGTGGTGGTAAATGAATGAATGAATGAGATGCGTGGGTGTCCAGTTGAATTATGGATATGGAGCGTCGGCGCGGGCTCTGCGGATCTCAAACAATGCTGTAACGGGACGACGTGGTAATTTTAATTCCTTAAGCGTGTATTATCGAAAAGGTCGATTGTTATGTGAGACCTGCGTCATTATGTCAGTTATGAATGAACATTGAAATATGTAACATGTTTCTATAGTTTAAGAATTACATAATAATAATATTTTATTGATACAGAAATTATATAATCGAAGTATAAGGATCGAAACTACTAGTATTGATCGTAAGAGTAACTATAAGTAGTTCTTGCTATCCTTATTGGTTTAACGCGTGCGCAAGTATGTAGTAATAACTGTTATTATATTAGGTATCATTTTGGTCTGATTTTTTGGCAAACAGAACATTTTTTGTAGTACTTGGTAAGCTTTTTTATGTTCACAATATGTAGTAAATATGTTATGAAGTTAAATCTATAAAGCACAAAGAAATGCAATAAATGTAATAGAAATTGAAACAAAAACCTTAGAGCTTACAATTTTCCAATATGAAAGTTATTTCATACATTATAATGCGCATACGAACTAATTCTTGGGAACTAGTTATTGCCACAAGTGCAGTTGGTAGGAGAAAATTGCTTTCGTAAAGTATCGATGGTCACGCAACGCCGCGCTGTGATTGGTCGACTCGCTACTGACGCGAAAAACGGATGCTCGGAAAGCTTTTGGTTGGCGATAAGCTTTTTATGTGCTTTTTGTCTGTTGGGCAATTCTATGTGACTTGTGTAATTAGTTTTGTTATGTTAGTTGTTTTTTTTAAGTTTCATTTAATTCTTACTAGATGTGCCGGCGACTTGGTTCGCGCAAAATTTCCACGATAAAAAGTAGTTAAAAGTGGTAAAAATTTCTACAAATTTGATGCAGTTGTTTCGTAGCCTATTCAATGCAAATAAACTAACAAACATACAAACAAACAAATCTTTTCTCTTTATAATATTAGTATAAACTAGAGGTCATTGGGCAACTTCGGATTATACCCTTTATATAAAAAAAAAAAATAATATCGGTCCATAAACGGCGGAGTAATGTTCAAAGATATCCGTGTCTGTGTAAAATACTATGAAAAGTACCTATTATATCATCATTATATACATTACATACTTTAATTGACATAGTATAGTAGTGCTTGTAGTTCTTTAAACAACGCCGAAATCCCCAGACAAATATCTATAAGTAGTCAGTAGTTCTGTTCAGTACTTTTGGATCCAGGGTATACCTTGGTGCAAATTCTTACTTTTTGGTTGCATATGCTTAAACTACTTCAGAAAAAGTCAAAATCACCATATGTGTCCATATAAATTTTGAGGAGTTCCCTCGATTCCTCATGGATCCCATCATCGAGCTTCGAGCACTTTGAGGTCAAAAGGACCAATTTGGAATCTATACCCTATACACGAAAAAAATAATTTTGACAATCGATCCACAGACGGCGGAGTAATATAACATACAAAAAATACTAAGTATATAATATGTATGTGTTAGGTAAATCGCTATTGGCAGAACGTGTTACACCAACGTTACCAGAGATGTGTGATCTAGGGTAGACCAGCTGTTGCCCGCGGCTCCGCCCGCATAAATACAGTATCCCACGAGAATACTGTCGTTTTTCGAGATAAAAAGTAGCCTATGTGTTTATCTTATCAGAATCTGTTCAGTAGTTTTTGCGTGAAAGAGTAACAAACATCCATCCATCTATCCATCCATACTCACAAACTTTCACGCTTATAAAATAGTAACTAGTAGGATGTACGGTGCCTTCATTAAAAATGCGCCATCAGCTGTATCTTAAGAGTTGACACCAAAACAAGACTACACTACGTAGCGCTGCATTTTTAAGATAGTGATTCAAAATTGAAGTTTATTCACTACACAAGAAGATACACGTTTAATTGCAAGAGTTCGAATGTCAAACTGCACCGCTCTGCTGTCTGAATAACCCGGCGCCGCTCTTGCAATGTAACGTGTATCTTATTGTATACTTAATATATAAGGTTAAAATATTTTGAATTACTATTTTAAAAATGCAGAGCTGCGTCGCGTTTCGTATCGTTACAGTTTGAGCGGACCCTAACAACAGCCAATCAGTGCTCGAGCTAGACTTTTGCCTATATGAAATGGTGTTCGGTCTATTCATCATATACAGATTGGCCTTCATTCAATTTTTTTCATTTCATTTCAATTTCATTGCAATGTTTGATAGTCTAATTCATAACAATTGTGAAATCAGTGGCGTGCAAAAAATGCATTACTTGTTATCAATATTACAAACGGAACCGCTATACTTAATCAAACATTTAGAACTTTCTGAAACTAACTATCAAATAGCTTACAGCCTCTTAAAGGAGCGTTATGAGAATAAGAGACTCATAGCAGATATGCATTTGGAGTTAATCCTAGCCGTACTTCTCTAAATCCTAATCAATTCAATTCAGGATTGCGAAGGTTAGTTAAAGGAAAATATACAAGCCTTGTCAGCGTTAGGGTTTGAAACTGACTCTTGGAGTTTCATTTTGCTACACATTATCATACGGAAGTTGCCCATTTACTTGCGAGGAAAGTTTTAATTTTGCAAAACATCATCATCATGAGCACTCGCTGATATTCCAACATTTAACAATTTGCTTAGCTTTTTGAATATGAGTCTCTATTAAAAGATCTAAGAAGATCGTTTAAAAGTTTACAGCTAGCTTTTTGGTACCTGTGTGCATTATTGCCTCTAGAAAAGCAAAGCCAGTTATTTTGTAAACAACTACATTTTTATAAAAAGCTATAATTCGACTACATAAACTATATAGCCAATATTACCCGGGCTATTATTACGAATCTCTTTACACCTCATTTATTAAAAATACGGACCAGTAGCTTAAGCGCTACGGTGGTGCTTCCTTTGGCTTCGTCGTAGCGGGTAAAAAGCTTCACAAGGAGAAAACTTTCTATAATATTTTACACTTAACTGTGCCTATTTACAACAATTTAGTATGGCCGCCTAAGCATGAGTGTTTGAATAATCTTATACTTTAAACGAAACAATATTGTATATATATAATTATATTAATCTTGGAAACGGCTACAATTAGTTACATGAAATTTTGTATGCAGGGAGATTTGGGGGAGAAAAATCGATCTAGCTAGGTTTCATCCCTGGAAAACGCGCATTTTTAAGTTATATATGTTTTTTCTTTCGTCGTGCAACAATATATCAATAATTTCGACTCTAATAATGTCAGTCCGATTGGCAGTTCGTAAATTCGGAATGTGGTGGGTTCGAACCCCGGTAAAATATTTTTGTGATTCTTTTTAAATTTTTTTTACATCGACTTGAGCTCCGAGCAAAGCTCGGTTACCCAGGTACTATTTCTAAACCGATGGACTTTACAAGTAAACCGTTCCACAAAATCCGTACACATTAATAATTTTTAATAGGTATAGCCTTAAATTCGGTAAGAAGCGGAATAAATGTAAATTCTAATCCGTATTACAATCAGTGGTGCATGTTATTTGTAAAATAAATAAAGCCGATTAATATAGTCTGTAGGTGTATGTTGGCCGCTATGATGATTAGTTTTAGTTGAATAAATCGAATAAATTTATTCAGATAAATTCTAGTATCAGCAAGATTGCATTCGAACAAATATATTTTAATTAAAATTTATTCAGTCACAAACTTTGACAGACAATAAATTTAGCAATTACAAGACCAACTGTTGTAAATATATCCGCCTGCAAATATTGGACATAATTCTATTATAACATGGCAAGTATTTCTATTTTCCGTACTGTAATCCGCATTATTAGTTGTGCATCATTAGCAAATAAATTTGATAAATAGATGTCAGAGGTCGCCCTCCGGCCGAAATAGGCCCATAACAATTCATATAAACACACCGGCATATTTAGCGGAACACAAAAAAAAGGATCATAATTTAAAAAATATGGTTTTATTTTAAAATCTACTTACTACACTAATTTTGTTATTTAAAGTTTAATTTGTTTTACTTAAAATGAGATCACATTAAGAACAGATTTTGCGAGTAAAGGCTATTTGTGAAAAATGGTACATTTTTGAACTTTTCATGTAACCGGGAAAAGTGAAAATTAATATCAAAATAACAAATAATTAAATTAGAAAATGGTGATTAATATGGCATATTTCCTCCACGTGCTCTTATTAAAGTTTCTACCCGTCTAGGCATACTGAGAATGATGTTATCGATGGTCTCCTGGGATAGTCTCCGCCATTCCTCAACTACGGCGATTCGCAGTTCACCCACGTTGGCAGGAGCTGGAATTCTAGACTTAACTTTTCTTTTCAGCAAGTCCCAAACGTGCTCTATTGGGTTCATATCCGGTGATCTCGCCGGCCACTCCATAACAGTGATATTCATATCATTAAGATAAGCTTGAGCTACCCGAGCGGTATGCGGCCGAGCATTATCCTGCATAAAAACAAAATCGTCACCGATATATGGGGCAAACGGTACGACATTTTCTTCTAATACTTCTCTGATATACCGGTCTGCAGTCAGACTCCCTCTGTCAATCACTACCAAGTCTGTGCGACCTCCCAAATAAATGCCCGCCCAAACCATTATTGATCCGTATGCAACTGTAATTTCAAAATTTGTCTGAATGTATCGTTCTCCTTTGCGTCTGTATATTCTTTGTCTGCCGTCAATTTGATTTAAGAGAATTCTGCACTCATCACTAAACAATACCTTACTCCATTGGTCCGCGTTCCAAAGTCGATGTTCCTGAGCTAAAGTTAACCTGTTTCTACGATGATTTACCTCGAGCCTTGGAGCCTTGGCGGGCACAAATGAACCCAAATCAGCTTCTACGAACCTTCTTCGTACCGTACGCTCACTTACGGTTACACCCCGCACTGCTTCTAACTCATGTCGGGCTTGGACGGCCGTCAAACGGGGGTTCCTACGTACACGAAGCCGAATGAAACGATCATCCCTACTCGAAGTGCGTCTTTTTCTGCCTTTTCCTGCTCTTCTCACATAAGTACCGGTCTCCCTGAACCGTTGGATACTGCGATGGATCATTGAAACTTGTCGACGAAGATCTCTGGATATCACTCTGTAGGTTTGACCATTTCTTCGCATTTCGAGTGCCCTGGCAATCTCCGTTGGGGCAAAATCAGGCATAATTCAGTCCTCAACTCCAAAAAGATACGCGATTAAAAAAAAACTAAAAAAAAAGTATTTCAATGAAATTTGAAATCAAACTCAGAAGGAAGAAATACTCGAAGTTCGCTCCAGATAAGGTGTATTTGAATAAAATTAAAACAATTGCATAAAATGTGATGTTCAGTTGTTTTCTTAATTTGAAAATATTTATTTTTAAATTAAATGACGTATAAACCAGCCAGCAACCTTATATGATACTGATAACAAACCTTTATTTTATGTTCCGCTAAATATGCCGGTGTGTAGTTTTTTAAATTTTAACTTTATAAAGGTTATTTTGCCTCTCATATCGAAATAAATGTAAATGTTGTGACAGATTGACAAATTTCAACGTGTAATTGTATCTATCAAACGCAGGATAGTGTTGTGTTAATAATCTGAGGTGGATGGTTATTATTTCTATTTATTTTATGTATTTCTAAGCATTATTAAAAATTATTAGCTTTCCTCCATATAGACTTTAACCATGCCAAATATCATACTCCTCCATTCACGCAATTCTCGTAAAACTGTACCTACTCGAAGTTTTTTCTTCTTAACCTACTCGTAATCATCATCAATCAATGATGATGTAATCAATCATGATGATTACTAGTAGGTATCGATTGGAACTTATACGATTTAGTTCGCGTTGAGCTAAAATCTCTCTATCGCATGGGACGTCGATATCTGGAGTGGAATCTTAAGAGTCCTTTTCATGAAGGTACTGGTTATTGCCCGCGTTTTCGTACGCGCAAAAAGAAATCCCGCGGGAACAGTACATTTTGGAATAAAAGTAGCCTATGTGTTGATCCAGAGTCCAAACTACTATCATACCCATCAAAATCCTTTCAGTAGTTTTTGCGTGAAATAGTAATTAGTAACAAACATCTATACATACAAACTTTCTTATTTATAAAATTAGTATGGATTAAAAAGATTTAGACTGGTTTGAATAAGCAAAATTAAAAAAATTAAGTATTATTGTCAAGCATTATGATTAATTATAGCTAAAAAGTAAGAACCATCTCGATCATGTAAGGTTTCTAAAAATACTTTTAAATTAATACCGAAACTTGGTTTTATTTCTGTATTTATGACTGTAGCAGTGTATATAAGATCGCTGCTGTAGCCTCCGAAAGTAGGTCAACCTTAGCATTAAATACATAAAAATAAAAACAAAATGAAAACCTCTATCACGAACGGACAGTGGAGTTATAATAATAGGCTCCTGTTGTAACCCTTTGGGTGCGAAACTCTAAAAAGTAAGATTAATAAATAAAATGGAAAATTTAAGTTGCCCCTGGAATTGTCAAGCAGTGATCGAGTTGATGAGGATAAATTGTAGCTAAGAACACGCTCGATCATGACAGCTTTCAAATAAAAAAAGCTAGATCAAAATCGGTACATCCGTTTGGGAGCTATGATGCCACGAACACACAGACGGACTCGTCAAACTTTTAACGCCCCTCTGATTTTGTCGGGGGTTAAAAAATAAACTAAAAGTACACCGACGATCTGTAACACGGCCTAATCTGTTGCCTAAGCTCGTCTATAGCAGATGCTGGCGCAATCACAAAGGTCACGGAAGGAATTCGCGCGGTCCGGTCGCTTGCGACATCGTACCACCGAACTACCGATGCAGGTAGATTTGATATTTGCAATAATCGCTTAACATTCAGCCGTTAAGCATTCGATCTGTTAAGTTCTAAGTATTGAACCTTTTTATGCTCTACGTTAAAGTTTAATTTGTTAACTAATAATTTACATGTAGCGTGATGATGCAAAAGATTTATGCACTCTCCTTTTTCATGTAGAGTTTGTAAAATTATAACGAAAGATTTTCGAGAATTTGTCGCTTTGCAAAATGTCGAAAAAGTAATTTTCATTTATTGATTTTCAATACTAATATTAATAAAGACGAAACTACTGAACCTATTGTTATGAAATAACAGATATAGAGTAGACCACAGGGAAGGACATGGGCCACTTTATGTCGCGGGAAAATGTACGATTCCCGCGGAATTTTCTTTAACGCGTTTAAAGTCGCGGGGTCTAATAATTTAAAATAATGAGTGTGTTAAACTCCTAAGTATATTGTGAATTTGAGTATTGATGATTGAGGAGCATACTACACAACATTTGTATAACAAACGGATAATCAAAGTATGTTAAGTCGGTGCTCAATGTGGTTGATCTGATCAGATAGATGTTCGTTTATATGAAGCTATTGAGCTCGTCACCTGCGAGTGCCTGCAGTCCGCGTGGGCTCAGTACCCATTGTATGTAAATACACGCTTCAATCCATGGCCGGAGAAATTGAAAATAGCAAACATTACGCCGCTATCATCTCTCATACCTTTCATCGTAATGAGCGCATATTTTTCATTGTGCATAAAGACTTTTAAATTGTTATCGTCGTAAACGTTATTGAACGTGATCTCTAGCCTCTTCCTACGTAACGTCGGTATATGGACGAGGGTTGAAATCTTGGGGTGGAACACGGAATATGCCTCTATTCGTGCTCTCTAATGGAGTAACGTAACAATTTTACTTACGAAATTGTTGTTATTATTTTTATAAAGTTTTATAATTTAACAACACCTTCACTAGGTATTTCATACACATTTTTAAGTGAAACTTACGCGTCACGACACGTTATTGGATATAACGCTATCGGTCGGAAGCTACTTATACTTCTTAGTTGTTATGTATTATTATTACATAACAATTAAACTTTTTAAAGTACGGCTCAATACACAGATAGCGCTAGGTGTACAAATTTTAATTTTTCTATTCTTTTTTTGAAGTGATATGCTTTAGGCACAATGAGTGTATTTTTGGATTTTAAATGATGAATGAAGTTTCACTTCTGCCACGTATGTTTATGTGTACACGTCATGTTTTATTTTACATGTAGGTACATATTTCCATAAGACCTAAGTGGCAACTATCGGTTGTTTTCGATTGCATGACTTTTGTACCTTTGCGTCGTTAATGTTAATTCCATTGGAAATACGGTATTGGAATCAAGCAATGTGATCGAAATATTTGCATTATAAATTTCTTGTGGAATATGTTTGAATATATTTATCAAGACACACTGTAGTGTACACCAAGCTAAGATTCTTAGAGGCATCAAGTTGTAGTGTACACCAAGCTAAGATTCTTAGAGGCATCAAGTTAGGTAGTTAGGTGCATTGTAAATTAAATAGCTAACTACGTACTTGTCTATAAGTATAAAAATAAGATATATGGGTATAGAAATCCCTTTAGAAGGATTTTGTCCATTAAAGTGTGGCCTATGAATAGTCTACGCAAAAACAAATTTATTAGTGAATGCTTGAGCTATTTGAGTAGAATATAATATATCTTATACTTTAAACGTGACAATCTTGTATATATATATAGTCGTGATCTCGGCAACAGCTGAAGTATTTACATGAAATTTAATATGCTGAAAGTTTTGGGGGATAAAAATCGTTCTAGCTAGGTTTTATCCCTGGGAAACTGCGCATTTTTAAGTTAATTTGTTTTTTCTTTCATCGTGCAACAATAGGTCAATAATTTCGACTCAATAATGTCAGTCCGATTGTCAGTTTGGTTAATTTTTGCGTTGTTCGAAAATCCGGAATGTGGTGAGTTCGAACCCAGGTTAAATATTTTTGTGATTATTATTTTTTTAATCTACTAGAGCTCCAAGCAAAGCTTGGTTACCCAGGTAAATTACTTAATTAGTAAATTACTTATTCAAAACAAACAAACACAATAAAATGTATCAGTGTTCTGTGGCAATCTTATCGTAACCTTATGTGATCAAAGCGTTAGTTATAAATTATAAAACAAATTACAAATTCAGTATAAGATAATAATAGGAACTCGGTACTCTTGAGCAATGCTTTGTTAACAAAATGCCTGAAGCGATGTAATCTCATTTACAAATCTTGCTTTAAATTATAATATTATATCTTCGGTTTTCAATTTAAACTTTAACACTGGTCAAGTGTAAGTAGGTATACCTGAAGCTAAATCAAACTACAATAGCGTCACAATTGGTAAATATCTTAGCAATGTCTATATACCTACAGATGATTCGGAAAAGCAGATGTGGACTTGTGGCCGCCCTGTTGTTCGAGGGGTTCCACCTGGCAATCAGTTAGTTTGTTTGCCCTTACGTCATTAATGTTAAAAACTGGAAATATAGCACTATGATATAAAAAAAATATAATATTTTCGCTTCGCAGACATCTGATTTCGAGTCGCTGCTCTGCAAGCAAGAGGGCGCCTCGATCGCGCCCGCCCCCATGGACCTGTTCGACGGCGGAACTACCTCACGCGACGATGCCTTCCTCCGTCCCGCCCTCTGGGAGGACATCGCCTCATCAATCCGCAACATCGACCCGGAGAACGCCAACATGCTCGCCCCCTTGGGCGCCACACACGTCAAGCTCGAAGCAGACGACCCGCTCCTCGAAGAGTGTGCTACACCTCTACTCAGTCCGCTGGAAATCAAGACGGAGAGGCTCTGCCCGCCGCCGACGTACGCGCACCCACAACTGCCTCCGCAACCGCAACCCTCGGCGACCTACTCCAAATACCCGCAGTCGAGACTAATCTACATGTCACCGCTCACACCCCCCGGATCCGATCAGGGTAGTCCAGGGAATTCGATGCAGGTAATTTGGACGGCGTAGATTTTGCACTTTAATGCTAGCGTTTTGGGGAAGATGGTACCATCTCGTGCTATGCGATTGTTGCTATTGCAAAGTAATTTTTTTATGTTATTATACTAATAAAGTAAGATTCGTAACATGTATTTATTACCTCAATCATTCTGCTGAAAGTTATAAAAGAAATCAATTAAGTGAAACTGAATGTTTCCATTTTTAGTTTTATAACTTTCAATTTAATGAAGAAATGTGATTGATTTTACAAAACATTGTGTCCGATTCAATTCAAATATTATGCGAAAGCAGTAAAATGAGGGCAAAAATTTCGCTGAACTATATATATATATATATAACAACTTTAGTTTTTAATCGATGTCTTTTTTGAAGTAAAAGGGAATGTTCGTGCAAATAGTAATGGTGTAATTTCAGTGCGGGCCTAGACGGACGCCGCCGCCACCGTACCACCCGCCGCCGCTGCTGCGGGCGCCGCACATGCCGCCGCACCCACTGCCGCCAACGCACCATCCGCAGGTTGGTCATTCTCCTCTTTGAACATTGAGATAGATAGATAGATAGTAGTTGTACCTAACAGTGGCGTGGGGTTCCTACAACTCCATTCCTATCGGCTTCACTTAGTACCATTTGAAGACCCTCATCCAAATCCCTACCTATAATACAGGCAAGGGCTTCCCTATGCAGGAAAACCTCTCTGGTACCCAGAGGCACAGAGTAAATTAGTGGAGCTAGGGCGTAACTAGATATGTATATCTTATATGCCTGAAAGTATGTTTTATAATAAAGCTTTTGTGCGCTACTTCGTCCTCGTGGACGAGTGCACCCCCGTGTGGGTTGAATATCAAAAATCCTTTTTTAACGGATTATTACATCATAATAACTATATGCGTGCCAATATTCAAAATAAAAAGAAAATTATAAAACATTTTTGCAACATCTTCAGGCGATGCCGACGATGCAGATGGCGCCACAGGCTAGTGTTGTACTGCCGACGCCGCACGCGCGCCTCGCGCCGCCGCTCTCCGTGAAGTACAACCGCCGCAACAACCCCGAACTGGAGAAGCGGAGGGTACATCACTGCGACTTTATAGGTAGGTAACCTGTATATTAACCCACTTATTAATAAAAATATTTACACATTGGATAACTTAAACAAAGTTGCTGTCTTTGTCTGTTAATTGACTTCTCCAACGCATAAGACAAAGACAGCAACGTTGTTTAAGTTAACTGTTGTTTAAATCTTTTTATTATTAATGGGGCTAATATTTATCTACCAATTAACTACTATGCACCAAAATATATTAAGAAGCCCTAAAGTATAAAAAAAAGCATAAATCCAGAAAAGCATTTGTCACTACTCTGTCCATGGGCGGCAGTTGTCGTTTACAGAACAACCGATTGTATGGTAAACGATAACTTAAATTATCGCATTTATACGGACACTAGAATAATAATATAACAGTTGCTTCCGAAAAATTAACCAAAACATGGTCTATGTTTCAGGCTGTACAAAAGTTTATACCAAAAGTTCACACCTGAAAGCTCACCAGCGGATACATACAGGTAAAATATTCCTTCATAACTGTGTGTCTATTGTATAGATTGCTTTGCGAATTTCATTGATCCGGCTCCGCGAAATGCTATTTAACAGAGCTCATATTTTTTGACCTGGTCACGCACATTGGTTGAGGTGAAAGCGGTCCATATAAATAGCGCAGTTTATGTGGATCGCTCGCTTCGCTGACGAGTATTGGCCAGGTCGAACCACTGTTGTAAATTTACCATTGCCCTGTAGGAGAAAAGCCCTACACCTGCCAATGGCCGGAGTGCGAGTGGCGGTTCGCGCGGTCGGACGAGCTGACGCGGCACTATCGCAAGCACACGGGAGCGAAGCCCTTCAAGTGCGCGGTCTGCGAGCGTTCGTTCGCGCGGTCGGATCATCTCGCGCTTCACAATAAACGCCACCAGCCTAAAACGTCCAAATGACACCCAAGACGAGGCGGGGAACAAACTCCCGCGCCTCAGAACACACAGGTATTATAAGTTTCTATTGGTATATTAATCAGCCAGTAATCGAGAATATCTCAAATAAAGTTCCTAGGGTATACATTAAGTACGTACTTACTACTTAGCCATATAGCTAGCAGAATAAAACCTTATTGAAAAACCTTATGCCCTCTCAAAGCTTTGTATAATTTGAAGAGAATAATGTTGCTTACACACACACGTAGGTACAGATTTAGTTTGGAGCGTATCATTATGACAGCTCGACACTTCTGTGTTATTTTTTTTATTTAAATATATGGCGTCGGCTTAAAACCATTTGCCAGTGTAAAGTTAAAAAGGCGGGAAATAGAATTTTTGTTTCAATTTTCAACAGTATTCCTAAATCGTCAAGTTTTAGACTTGACGATTCTAGTCAAATTCAAATAAGTAGTCAGTGCAGTCAATGAGTCAAGTCAGTCGATTCAGTAAGTAAGAACCGGAACAACACAAATTTTTTAAAGTATTACAAAAACCACAACGTCACCCATTGAATTCCCCGGCAAAACTCCCCACTTGTCTGTTTGATTTTCAGCTCTATTGTATTAGCATTGGCCACTGAGTAATATTTACAATGCATTACGATTTTTGTGCAATGTTCCAACTCTCAAAAATATTTCTCCCCAAACCTAAATAAACTGATAAATAAATAATAATAAAAATATGTTCTGTAATATTTTTCTGTCGTTTTTTTTATATTTATTAGAGAAGGGATTTTAATCTATAAATATTATGCCATCCCCATAGTTTTATACAGATAAACAAATACAAAACAAGAAACAAAGAAATACAAACATATAGTAACTACATACCATAATATTATTTAAATATTAAAACAGAACCCTATTAACATTTCTTGGCTTTATCGCTGACTTTACTAGTTTGTACCTATGTGGGACAAGCCAAAAATGCTTTTACATACACCGATTTCATGTAAATCTATGCCGTGAACAGTGCAGAAGGTACTCCTCTCCCATTCGTTCCGGACACATTCCACCATCACGTGATAGACATCCTCAACTTTGTCACAATCAATACAATTTCTGGTATTTACTCTGTTCATCATAAACGCGAAGCTATTTAGTGGGATGTGTCCGGAACGAAGTCTCATAGCAGTTACTATTGTATTCCTAGAAAAGTTGGACTTCGTAAACCAAGCAGACGATCGTAATTTATGTTGTATCGTCTTATACCATATTCTTGCGAACGCTCATCGAAATATTAATTCCAAATTTTTATACAGTTTTGTTTAACTAAGTATAATGTGTCAGTGCAATATGGTATAAAATACATCGTCGTACCGTCGGATATAGCTTCTCTTGCGAGACGGTCAACTGTTTCGTTACCCGTCAGCCCTACATACGATGGTATCCACTGTAATACTACCCGATATCCCCGAGATGAGAGTGTCAGTATAGCGTCTATCATTTTGTAGGCTATCGGTGCTCCTCGACCGTTCGAGATACACCGAGCCACATGCTAAAGCGCACTTTTAGAATCAGTGAGCACTAAATAGCCGCCCGGCTTAAACGAGGAAATGTACAAGATGGCTTCTAATATGGCAATTAATTCCAAGACATAATTGATATTTTTGTATTAACGCGAAATTTCATTGAGATATCTAATTGTGGATCATATATGTCTAACCCGCACTCGTTATTATATTTGGAGCCATCTGTATAAACTTTATAATATGGATTAAAAATTCACTTATAAATTTACTGAAAATACGTTCTAAATCCGATATTTTATAATCTATTTTTGTACTTTTCACAGGTTCTATCTTGTGTTTAATTATACTTTGAAGATTCACATTACTTATCCAAGTATTAATTGAGAACATACCCAATTGTTTAAGGTATCTATGAACTGAGATCAGAATAGGTTTATTTTTGCATTTCCAATAAGAATTTTGACATAAAGGTTCTAGTTCATGTAAAATACTTAATATATTGTGGTTCCAAAAGGATTTAATTTTAAGATAATATTTACCAGCGATATGTTGTCTTCTAATGAATATAGGCGGTAGATTTAGCTCTGACTCCATTATGTGAATGGGTGTAGTTCTTATAAATCCCCCTACGACGCGCAAACATTGGTTTTGTATTTTATCTAATTTCATCAAAAGAGTCTTACAAGCGTTTCAATAAATAAAAGTAGCATAATCAAGTTTACTGGAAATACAAGAAATATACAGTCGTCTCGTGTGAATAGGATGAACTCCCCAGCCTGGTCCAGACAACACTTAAAAAACATTTATTATTTTAGATATTCTACTAACTAAATCATTTATCTGTTTACTCGTAGACCAACGTCATTTTCTGTCCAGCCAAATGCCTAAATATTTAATATCATCTACTACATCTAAGGGGAACATTAAGGGAAACTGAATCACATCTATGTTTATTTTGAAAAATACATATTTTAATCTTTGTAGCCGAGACATTTAAACCTACGTCAGCGAGCTCATTAACAAAGTTAATGAGCTATTAATTTTTAATGCTATTTGTAATTTTATACTAGAAATTTCCATATTATAATTCAAAATCTTCGGCGTATTGAGATAAACATACTTCAAGTTGAGATTTACTTACATCCTTCGTCAGAATGTTAAAAGAGTAGGGGATAAGGGATCTCCTTGGTCTAATCCCAATGAAGCATGTCTACTTATTATACTATTATTTGTGATTATACTTAATTTACTATCTTTTAAGAAGTTCCAAACATATAAACATTTTTTTGTCCTAGACCGAAACTATCCATTTTTGTAATTAAGCCGTCTATGTCAATGAAGCAGGACAAGGTGTGATGTTTTTTTTTTTTGAAAAGCCTACTTGAATACTTGATACTAGTCTCGACAAATTATCTACAGTATATCTACATTAACGAAGACCTGTATTCTCGTCAGATAACATATTATTGCTCTCCAAATGCCATTCTATTCTATTCAGTATAATATTATTAAGAACTTTACACACGCATGAGATTAATGAAATGTCTTATAGCGGATACAGACTAGAAGGCCTCTTCCGGGTTTAGGTATCGGAACAAAAGCTATGTTATGCCATTGATATGGTATAATGCCGCTTGTAAATATTATGTTGTAAATATTTAATAAAATGTCTTTTCCATTTTCTGGTAAATTTAAAAGCATGGAGTAGGATATGTGGATACATGGATCACTATCTGGCGAGGTGTCGGCATGACGCAAACAGACATCCAACTCATGTCTTGTTACATCCGATTCTAATTTTAAATTTGAGGATTTAACTAATCAGGAGCTAAGTTCTGTAATAATTCATACGCCGTATCTTTACTTATATGTTGTCTAGGAGTACTTAGCCCTTTAAACCACCTCATTCTTTACCATAAGGCAGCTTGGGAAGTATTTTCATCTAAACATGAGCAAAATTCTTTCCACCCTTCGTTTTTGGCTTTACGTATATGTTTTTGTGCTACTTCAATTTTACTTTTCAAGATATCAAAATTTCTTCGAGTGGGACTACGCCGAAATTTAGAAAAGGCCAAACGTATTTCGGCAACTAATTTGGACAGTGAGCTATTCCGATACGATTTTGGGGTAAAATTATTCGTAGGGATTTCATTAATTCTTATAATTGGAATGTGTTGATCCGCCGAAATATATATTAATTTAACAAAAGAATCATATAGCTTCTGAAGGACTTTAGAAACATTAAAATGGTTAAAAACGTTTTCTAGGGTATTATAATATTGTTTCCAATCAGCTTTTTTATAATTAAACCTTCTTTGTAAATTACTGTGATTATTACTAACGTGTGTGGTAATGTTAATAATGAGATTGTCACTTCCCAACGACTCATTAGTTATATCAAAATAAAACCTACAAGCCACATCCGTAGAAGCTAACGAAATATCTGAAGAAGATTGTTGAATTTCATTATTAACTAATTTAATACGTGTGTATCTCCCATCATTTAAACTTACTAAATTTGAATCCGTGAGTGCATCATATATTTGAGAACCCCTTTGGTCTATTTTATGGGACCAACTTGTGTAGTGTCCATTGAAATCGCCTAATATTAACAACTTTCTGTTAAATCTCGGATAAACATAATCCCAATCTTCTTTGGATGTATGTACAGATGGCGCGTAATACAATGAAATAACGTATTCTAAATGTGGGCAGTTATAAATCCTTACGCAAATGAGTTCCATACCGGTATTCAAACTAAATGTATATAATTTGATTTGATCGATTTATGCACCAGTATAGCAACACCGCTATAGCAGTCGTTCCTGTCCCTACGGAATACAGTATAACTATTCACCTTAAGATGACTGCCGGATTCTAACCACGCCTCACTGAGACAAGTAATGTGAATCTTCATGTGAACTAATATGTGTTCCAAATCTATTATATTATTTTATTCCAAATCTATTATAATCTATATTTTGGTCTAACACTTTGACAATTCCATTGAGCTAAATTAACCTAAAATTAATTTTATTAGGTTGCATAATTTAAATACAAATAATCAAACAATAACTTACGGAGAGGCCAGTCTGAAATATATTCTACTACACTCAAAATAATCCATTCTAAGCAACACTTGATCACACTCGTAAATTTTGTCCCTACAGATGTATCTCTTAAAAATATAATTTATTTTATTCGTGTTACTAACTCTTCCACTCGTACGGGTTTATGTGGTACTTTTTCTTCTTTTCTTTCTTCTGATTTCGGCCCTAGATCTATTGAAGTCTCCTCTATTACGGGACTTGAAGTGACGTTTCTATCAGGCTTAGTATGAAGACGATCTTTATGATTTCGGAAGATATTACGTTTGTGAATAACATTCTTCATCGCCGCTTCTAAGTATGAAATAGCTGGGGTCTTATACTGATTTTCTGTCTTATTTGTATGGGTTAAATTTTTTTCTGAGACGTTGGAAGATTGTTGCGAAGGACGATCAACACTTTCAGGGTCAGAAGGCGGAACATAAATAGTTATCTATTTATGTTCCGCCTTATTATATATATTAGCTTTCCTATAAGTACAATTGAATTCCACCATAATTTCTCTTAATCTTTTTTCTTTTTGAAAAATAGGGCATAATGTTTTGTGTAAAGCCATATGGTTTCCATCACAGTTAATACACTTGTTGTTGCGCGTTTCACAGTTAATATGGCTTTCGCCGCATTTTGGGCACACAGTTTTATTAGTGGGGCATTTTTTTGCAGTATGGCCATATCTCCAGCACTTTGAGCACTGGGAGACAGGAAAGACGTATGGAGTAACTTTAATACGTAGACTATCGACATATATGTATTGTGGAATAAATGTACCTTTAAAGCATACTTGTACCGCCTCACTTGGCATCCATCCGTCTCCTTCCCGGTTACGTTTTTGGAATCAACGCACTGATATTATTTTAGCTGGATCGTTGCATGAAATGGATTTAAATATGTCTTCTTCGGATACGTCTTGGTCCACGTCTTTTATTACACCAAAGGAAAAGTTTATTTTCATTGCCCTTGTTATTCTCCATCCTTTTTCTATAAATTCTTGACAATTTTCAATTTTATGTGCACTTAGTTCACTTCCAATATCCAAACTAATTTTAAAGGGGTTAATGTATTTAACGTTTTCTATATCGGCAATATTGTAAGCTTTAAACAATTTAGCTAAAGAAAAGTGCTTAGGCATTTTTTCGCTACAAGAAATATATATCTCAATCTTTTCTTTCAACTGTGTTTTAAATCTCTTCTCTTTACTTTCTACTTTAGTCAATTCCCCTTCCTCTTCAATTTCTTCATTAATTTCGTCTCTTCTTCTTTTATTCCTCCTACAATCCTGGTCCTTTTCTACCAAGGCTGTTACTATTAACTCTTCTGAACATACTTCTAATTCTATGTCTGACGTCATGTCTTGTTCACTCAATTCCACCATAATTTCTTGTTATAAATTCGCACTATTCATTCTAGTAAATATTGAATATCGCGGGCGATAAGCTTGTTATAACTCCCATACACAGTAGGTAGGCACTTGTTTGTTATTTAGATTCGCTTAATACGTGCACACGACCAACTCGTACGCGTACCGCAACGAGACTCTTTTCTGTCCTTATAACATTAAAATATACTTCCAAAAGTTTATTTTATACAGGTTGACTTTTCAAATCGATTATCGATGTTATTCGATAAATAGCTTAATTTAATTAAAAACAAGAAAATACAAAGCTCTAAAAATAACCTTAAAAAATTCTCACCCCCAAACAGTTTTTTCCCTAATTTTAGGGAGAAACCCCTAAGTTGACAACCATTTCCGTGGTCTGCGCCGAACCAAATCCGTGCGTCTATTATTACTTTAAGTCTACTAAGTGTCAATTTATTGTGTTTAATCGTAAAAAGGAACGTGTTACGGGAAAATATAGAGCATGAACCATCCCTTTACATGAAAAAGGGTCTGTCAAAAGGCTATAAGGGTGGCGCTACTTGTAGCAAGCGTGTAAATTTCAAATAAAGCGGCAAAATTCAAACGGAAAATAAAATCATAGCATCTTCTTAGGTTACATTTATAAAAATACTAGCTGTTGCCCGCAGCTCCGCCCGCGTAAATACAGTATCTCTCGGGAACACTGTACTTTTTCGAGATAAAAAGTAGCCTGTGTTTTAATCCAGAGCCTAAACTACTACCATACCAAATTTCATCGAAATCCATTCAGTAGTTTTTGCGTGAAAGAGTAACAAACATCCATCCATTCTCACAAACTTTCATATTTATAATATTAGTAGGATATTTTCAACTACGCGAATAATTATAATATTTAGGATATCTAAATTAACTACTAAATTCTACTAAAACCGCCAATTTTTAAACTTCACTCCTAACTTCACATTTAACACACTTTTGGCTCTAGCGCCATTCATTCATCGGGCCTTGCAGGAACATTTGACAGTGGCGTAAACGTAACGATAACGAATGAAAGTGAGGGCGCTGTAATAATTTTGACAGATTTTCATACAATTCTCATTCGATAAGGTTACGTTCACGCCGCTGTTAAATATTCCTGCTAGGCCCACTGGTAAATTTTGGAACTATTATTTAATTACATTTTGTCGGACATTTTTTCAGTTTTCTCTCTTAAGGTCCGCTTAAGATATATATATTCGCTTAAGATAGATAGGTTGCCTCACTTCCTCTGGTCTCCATAATATAGACTATGGAACATAAAAAACAACTTAAATATACCTTTTTTTTTACTATGTACCTACTAAGTGACCTTCAGTATGTATTGAAAATAGCTCTCTCTGTTACAGGAAGAATGTGGCGAGAACTTCTTTCTAGAGTGCGATTTGGAGACCAGTCTGATGGACACTTTTTACAGCGTACTGTGAGATAGCTGCTCAAACACCAGCTCACAGGTCCACGCCGAGGGGAATGACATATACACGTGGACCTATACGTTCTTTGTAAAATACGACAAATTATATTTAAATAAGTTATTGTCTCGGTAGCGTGCTCGGTCGGCGGCGGCGTTTGCCTATGGGTATAACGCACACAATTTGTTGTTTCAATGACGCCGCAACCGTCTAAAAACGTATCCAGGCAGTTATTAATTATTATTAGTTAATAAAAACCTGACTTCACCAGAATTTTATAAAAAGTAATAGGCAAATCTTACCAAGGAAATTGCTTTACCTGAAACTGATAGGAGATGATTTACCGCGCAACCCAAAATTTATTTATTGTGCATTCAAGTGAATATTTTATAAATATTTATATACTACATAATATATGAAAGGACAATTATATGTAGAAGAGTTGTGGATTCACTGTTGTCATAATTATATTTTATTAGAAACCATATTTTAGATGTCATAAATAACAATAATTGACTATCGCTATAATAGACAAGTGTAGCTGCAGCTTTCGTTTTAAAGTACCTACGTTTTTTTATATATCGCCGAACTGTGAAAACTTCGATAGTGCGATTAAGGATTGTGGCGCGAGGTCGCCACAATAGTAACAATAACCACTAGAAAAGTATGGCAGCAAAAAAATCACGTACGACATAAAATATTCCGTTTGAAATAAAGCAGAATGTTAGAGAATATATGTTATAGAATGTATGTTGCCTTAGTTAGAGCCAATGCTACGTTTACATAAATAAATTCGGCTTTAGTGACAACGGTGCGACACGTGACTCACAGCTCTAAGTATTGATTAGACATGCGATTAATTTATTATAAGTTAATTAAATATAAGTGAACAAGGAATATCCAAGATACTATAAATATGTTAATGTTAATAATATAATAACGTTACATGTAGCGATAGGTATAGTCTTAAGTATACCGATGTGTTTTGAATGCTACGACCCGTGTTATGAGAAAAATGTAAATTATACCTACATAAATGGGTACATAAAATTAAAATAACAATCTACCCATCAGGCACAGCTGCTGAAATAGTCCTATCCTCAAACTTTCTATCCAAATTTTTTACACAGTAAATTGAAAGTTGCTTTACAAAGTTCTTTTAATGATGGTTACCAAAAAAGTTGTAAATAATAGCTCCCACGCCGATTTTGGTGGCGGTAGCCGGTTTCTTTAAGTTATGTTTTAGTGCCAAAGTGTGTAGGCAATACACAAGAGCACTCTCTCTCCCTTTATGAATAACCCAGTGGGACTGATAACCGACACGACTGGCGAGAGATCAGGCACAGTGCCTTTAGTCAATATGCATTCGATAATTTCGACGGCGAAGTTCGAAAACAAAATGTATGAAATTAGACATAAGACATCGCCTGCGAAATGTGTCTTAGTGATGACTTATGTCAAATCCCATACATTTTTGATTTCGAACTTCGGCGTCGAAATTATCGAATGCGTCTTTACTAAAGGCCCTGTGCCTGATCTCTCGCCAGTCGTGTCGGTCTTTGCCCAGGACCGACTTTATACATGCCCATCCGACGCATGGATCATCTTTTTTGTCAGACAATCAGGTGAACAGCATGCATTGACCTAACCAAACTTGAAAACAACATTTTTTGTTTGTTATAACGCGGGAATCGAACCCACGACCTCCGGAGTCGAGCAATGATGTTCTAAACTAATAGACCACGGACGCATCGTTTTATAGATGTTTACATTATGTGCTCGTAATTTTGGTCGTCTCATTCAAACACGTGAAAAAACTTTCTAGTCTCGGATTTACAGATTTTATTTCAAGGGTTATATGCTCTGCCCTCAACAAACAGATAATAATATTATCACTTCATAACTACTTAATTCTGCTACATTAGCCCATAAATAATATATTTACAGTCATGGTCTCAATAAGTGGCCCTTTTAATTAAGAAAACACGCGTAGTTTAGTCATGAGTTATGACAGTAACAATTGCCGAGTGACAAACAAAATATTGTTGTACAGTGCTGTCCAGCGCCGAAATCCACGGATGTTGACACCAGCTCCTGTACTACTGTATCGATATAAATCCGGCCTTAGGGCTAATCTAGTGGAATATTACTTTGTATATTATGTGTTTGTATATAAAATCATGTTCCATTTATTTGATAAATGTATAGAATCAGCCTTATTGCTTCCGTCCACGTTCAACATCAGCTTCTGTAGCGTGCCTTATAACAGAGCTTAATACCGTACTTAATATAATAAATGTAAAGTTATGATATGATACAATTGCCATCATACATAGTCACTAGTAGTTTGCTATTCTAGGAAATGTAACTTTTAATTGTATCTTTTGCACTACGATATTATGTAGGTATCTGTAAAATTATAAAACCCTAACTTAAAATTAACATGTCTATTACATTTTATGTTCAGCGTTGATATAAAATAAATATTACAAAACACTGGAAAAATTAAGGTGCATCAAGAATTTTATATTTACTAGAGCACTATAAGATGAATATTGCCTCTACGACTTAATGACTTAATTATTTTGATTTAAAAATTGGAATGTGAAGCGCAAACGTTGATAAATGACCTTCTTAGTGTTCAAAAAAAATCTTTATCGTACGACAATCTTTCAAAAATTAATAAAATTTCAATAGTTATCACCGACTTTTCGCAAATATTTAATCTTGCCAACTGCAAACGCATATTCTTCTTAGCTAGTATAGGGTAACGAATCGTCATTCATTCACAAGCACTTGCCTATTAAAATGAACATTCTTGAAATTATTACATGTAATTTCAAGAAAATTTAAATTATTTTGAAAGATAATATAAAAGATGTAAGATAATTTAAATATATAATATTTGTAACGTATATGATTATTTATTTTTAAACGATTTGCTTAGAATCCAAATCGGATACATATGAATTATGATATACGTACCGGATACATATGAATTATGATATACGTACCTAAGGGGCCCATGCTATGTGACTACTTTTTTCGCCTCCCAAAGTGCAGATACAAAGTCTTTCAGTCGTTTTCAAAACAACAGTATCATATTATTTTACAGAAAATTCAAAATGTATGGCAAAAATATATGAAATATAATATGAAACACCCAAAGTGGCCTTTTTAGACCCCCAGGCGTAGCACTTTGAAAACCGGGAGGACTTCAAAGTGCTAATACATAAATAATAAAGCCCACCCCTAAACAGGACACGTAGTATGGATATGTTACCCTAAGTCAAATTAATAAAAAAAATTGTATAGTTGCACAAGTTGACATTAAAAAAATAGTAGCCTTTTTTTTCTTAAAACTTTCGTGCGTTGAGAAAATTTATACAATGAAGAAAGGGACTGAGTGTGTGTGTGATTCTGCTCCCATTAGGATTTAGTCGGAAAATAACCCAAACCTTAGTATATATACAAAATATATATGTAAAGATGCCATCATTATTAGGATTATATCACAAAAAAATATTGGATTAGTCATCTACGTAGATATATATATACTGGGTGATTTTTTTATTTCATTTCAAGAAAATTAGGGTATAATATGTACATAAAATAGAGTACTATGGTAGACATACAGACGGACGGACGGATAGAGCGAAAATATAAGGGCTACGGAACCCTAGAAATTTACCTTATTGGCCCCTGTTGACCACTATGACGTGGCTGGCGGGTGGTTGGAGTCGAGCAATCAACGGCGCGCGGCATAAGTTACTCCTTATAACATCAGCTATCCACCTACCAGTGAAAGTCAGATCAAAATCAGTCCAACCGTTTGTCTGTTTGTTCCGGCTTATCTCTGAAGATTAGCCGGAACAAACAGACAGACAGACGGACTGACAAAAAATTTAAAAATTGTTTATTTTGTGTACCGTATATACTATAATATCCATAGTTTAAAGCTCTTGATATGAAATTACAGATATTTTTATGATTTTCCAATTTTCAACTTTTTACAATTACTAGAGCTTTGAATGAAATGCTTTTGAATATAGATTATTTTGTTGCAACAATTCATGCCCTGTTTTTCCTGACAGGGAGTAATAAATCACTTAGCATATTTTTGTATAATATTTTTGTACCTCATTTTATTTTTGCCTAACAAACATTAAATCTTTCGTTAAGTTGAATCTATCGATGCATAATATTTGTTACTTCTCATACTAATCGTTACTTTGTCATCAATGGAATAGTAGGATTTGTTACACAAATTAAAGCTGTATAATTACAAGCGAAAGCACACATAGCGACGCGCGCACAAATGAGTTAAACTATCAATACGAGTATGACGTAATAAGCGGGCCACATTTCCTCGTACCTTTTATGTATTTAAGTACCTTGTACTTTTTGTGTTTAATTTTAATTTAGAATATTTAGGTAGATGTAACGTTGACTAAGTCACAAGATAATTTATTACCAATGACATGTTTTTTTCATTCTCTTTGTATGTATATTTTTTGTATAGCGGAGTATAGAGAGATGTCTTATATATGTTGATGATGTGAGTATGAACTTATATAATTAATAGTAGGGGTACCCTAAGAGTTGCCAGATGTGTGATTTACTAACAAAGTTATTTTTATGTCACAAAAGTTTACACCTCTATAGCTTGCCTCATTCTCGAACATTCTCTGCCCAGTATTTTAGTACCTAATTTAAATATTAAATTAGACTGTAACCAATGTAATTATTCTATTTTCTTAGCCGGACTGAAATATAATGACTCATATTTTGTACATTCAGGCTTATTCACTGTGCCATATAAAATATAGTAATTACAAGTGGATTGCATACTGCATCTTCTTGTCTTGTTTTTAACCTTAAAATATTGGAAAATCATATTTTTAACTTCTCACCTCATTTGTTATAGCACTTATAGTTAAAAATTATATTTTTTTAATGTCAGAGCGTTTTCATTGTTCATTTAGTCTTATGCAGCGAACATATCTATTAATTAAATTTGTACACTTCAGTCCTCACTTATACAACTGTAAGACTAACGATCGAATACTGAAATGCTAATTTTAAAGATTAAGAGCTCTCCTATTCACAGGCTATCCCTGCTAGCCGAAATGACAAGGATTGCATGTGACTTAACCGGTACGTAATTTAACTATCGTGTCAGTATTCGGCCGATGCTGTGGTTGGATTTGTACATTTTAAAGCGATTTCCCGTTTTGATTACAATTGAAAAGCACTCAAATACTATTGAAAACGCTCCTCAATATAAAATTTTATTACTAAGTCATGACAGAACTGAAAAACAAACGAGAAATCCATAATTACAGCCCATGTTCTTAATTACGTTGGGCCTAGATGATGCAATGTATCGCCTTTAAATGTTTTTATAAAACTATGTTATTGCAATTATCATATTTCAGAACAAAGTAAATTAAGTCACATTTTAACGTTTTTTCTTTACCCATTTTTTATTTATTAGATATTAATATTCAAGTTCATTTTCTGAACCGTCAGTTTCACTCTGAAATACTTTGAATATAATAAGTACCTATTAGGTATATCAAATATATCAATGTGTAGTTATGGACGCTGTCTTATTATTTTCCGACTACAGTCCGGTCGCGGAACACGTAGAAACCCGAACATTGACCTTTTCACCTACTGCCGGTTCCAAAACATTTTATATTTAGTATTCAGAATATTAAAAAATATCGTTTTAATAACTGACACTTCTAAACTATGAGACTAAACATGAGACTTAAAAACTTGCAATTTTCCATGCTGATAAATTATGCTAAATACTCTTTAGGTTATATTCACTAATATACAAAGTGTTTTGCAGTCACTGTCCAAACTTTCAGGAGTGAAAGGAAAGTGAAGTTTCATACACATGCCGTAGCCCTTTTGTAGGAAACAGCTGATATTTTTTTCAAGTAGAAAAGTTTATCCCATAGAAAAAGTTGCTTATGAGTATATTCACTTCTGAAAGATTGGACAGTGACTGAAAAAACACGCGGTATAGCAAAAAATATTAAAACATTCAGCTATTCGATTTCATGCATGCATGCATTCAGATATTTGATAAGATAAGATTATCTCGTTTAAAGTATAAGATAATACTTCAATATTTTTAATATGCTTAAATTAAACTACCTAAATATTTTTTACATGTAGTCAACGCCATTTTTATTTCAAAAGATAAAAATCAAGTTAGGTATTACAAAGATTTTCGTTTTGTTACTTTTTAACACATAACATATTATACACAATCCAAATGAAAGAAATGCGAATGTTCCCACCTCTAGTTTACATTTGAGACCCATTTATATTTCTTCGACAATTTGCCGCTCTATATCGTGACTGCACATTGTCATATGTCACATACAGTTCAGTAGAGTAGTGGACGCTAATCAGCTTGTAACACCATTTACCCCGCGTGTTAATTACCAAACGGAACCCCTAACATTTTGCACAAACACAAAACCGTTACCACCTACATTATAAAAGATCTATCACCGACCTGCCGGCTCTTATTTCAAACATAACTCTCTATGACGACAGTGTCCTATGAATAGTAGAACAAAACCCCAATTACTGTGTAATGGATCATAAGATTTTCTGGATTATCTCAGCTACGCTCGTAGTTGCCGTGGCCGCTTTTACAGTGTACGATGAAAACTTCGACGATGATAATGAAGTTGAGAATTACCAGGAGAGAAAAGGGAAAATTCGTGAGTTCTATTTACCTATCAGTTATGTGAATCTGTGTGAAGTATATTATATATTGATACGCAAGCGCTAAATATTAACTAATCAGATATTCATTCAAAATATTTAATTTACATATCTATATAAATAAAAAGGCATGTATTTAAACTTGCGACTATCTACTAAATAACCAAGTTGGCGAAAGTATATAAGGAACAAAAAAATTTTAATTTGGTGACTAATTAAGAGCAAGCTTTTTCACTGAATATATCAAACTGGTAGGCAGATACTATTTTAGCGAACAAATAACAGTGCACATTAAATTTAAGAATAATTAATATTAATTTTCCCTGATGTAGGTAATTCAAAAAACATAATAAGCAGCAAAACGAGCGCACATAAAAAAAACGTAAAGGAGCGTACAAAATTCCCATTTTTGCATGGGGGTGCTGGATACGAAAATGACATTCATTTTGTAATTCCAAGATGCGAACTGATGAAATGTGCTAATTACAAAAAAGTCATCCATTTTGGATTTCCGAGATAGTTGACATTTAAAAAATGTATATATGTGTCCTTTTCTAGCTTTTTGGAGTCACTGATTACAAAAATTCATTCATTTTGAAATTTCAAAATGGCGAATATTTTTTATTGTAAAATTGATACGGATTTCGTCTACGAGGTTTTTAGGGGTACTGAATACAATAATTATATCCATTTTGAATTTCAAATATAACGCACATTTATTTTTAATAAAATGAAATTAGGTGTCCTTTTCTAGGTTTAGAGAATGTAATTTCAAAACAATAATTTATTTTGAAATTTCAAAATGGCGGAATAATTTTAATTTCTGTTAAATTCTTCTACCACAAAAATGGTGCGTCCTACTAAAAATTACTTCTCCCTTAGAAACCCCGCAACCAATTTTCTTTTTAATTTTCTTCATGATGGGAGAAAAAGAAATTAGAAAATCGTAAATTTTTCAACATTTCTATAGCTTTATACATCACTCGTATTTCAAAACAGACACTGCTATATTTTTTTCTATAATCACCTCTATCTTGGAACCAGTGCATCCTCGTGAAAAAATAATGAAAATTTCCTCCCCCTTAATAACCCCCCCGCCCCCCAGCCACTTACTTTCTTCATGATGGGAGAAAAAGAAATTTTAAAATCGTAAATTTTCCAACACATCTATAGCTTTATACATCGCTCGTATCTCAATTTAGCTCTACATTTACAATATTTTATAAAATTGCTTCTAACTCGGAAACGGTGCATCCTACTGAAAAATTAATGAAAATTTCCTCCCTAATAGTAACCCTGCAACAACATATTTTCTTCATGATGGGAGAAAAAGAAAATTGAAAATCCTGAATTTTCCAACATTTCTATAGCTTTATACATCGTTCTACTCAAAGTAGAGCATTGTCTTATTTTTTTTCTATAATCGCTTCTATCTCGAGAACAGGTAATCCTACTGAAAATTTCCTCCTCCCCAAGTAACCCTGTAACCACGTATTTTCTTTATCATAAGAGATTTTTTTTAAATCTTGTATTTCCAATAATTTATATAGCTCACATAGCTGGTACTACATAACATACTGTGTTTATAATCATCAATCCTAATCAGCATCCACAACAACTTTGAAATTAGTACTCATGTCATTTTTACAATGAATGAAAATTCTACATTTTGGAAATTGAAATTGGAAGACAATTTTATAATCAGCACTCCCAGAAACCTGGAAAAGGAAATCCATATCAAAGGAAAACAAACTCCGAGTACCGTAAAACTGGGTGAATAGGGACTGGTTTCAACTTTGAACTGAAAATACTTGTAACTTTGTAAAGTCTAGCTTTCGTGCACTGTTCAAATTTTTAAATTAACTCATGAATTAAGCTACAAGATCGTAAAAATGTGTTAAAGCAGTGCCGTTCTTGTTATATTAAAAAAATAAGGTCATCCCTATTTATAAACATATTTAGCGGAACACAAAAAAAGGTCCATAATTAAAAAAATATGGTTTTATTTTAAAATCTACTTACTACACTTCTTTTGTTATTTAAAGTTTCATTTGTTTTACTTAAAATGAGATCACATTAAGAACAGATTTTGCGAGTAAAGGCTATTTGTGAAAAATGGTATATTTTTGAACTTTTCATGTAAACGGGAAAAGTGAAAATTAATATTAAAATAACAATTTATTAAATTAGAAAAATGGTGATTAATATCGCGTATTTCCTCCACTTGCTCTTATTAAAGTTTCTACCCGTCTAGGCATACTGAGAATAATGTTATCGATGGTCTCCTGGGATAGTCTCCGCCATTCCTCAACTACGGCGATTCGCAGTTCACCCACGTTGGCAGGAGCTGGAATTCTGGACTTAACTTTTTTTTCAGCAAGTCCCAAACGTGCTCTATTGGGTTCATATCCGGTGATCTCACCGGCCACTCCATAACAGTGATATTCATATCATTAAGGTAAGCTTGAGTTACCCGAGCGGTATGCGGCCGAGCATTATCCTGCATAAAAACAAAATCGTCACCGATATATGGGGCAAACGGTACGACATTTTCTTCTAAAACTTCTCTGATAAAGCGGTCTGCAGTCAGACTCCCTTTGTCAATCACTACCAAGTCTGTGCGAGCTCCCAAACAAATGCCAAACCATTATTGATCCACCACCGTATTTGCCTGTAGTTTCAAAATTTGTCTGAATGTATCGTTCTCCTTTGCATCTGTATATTCTTTGCCTGCCGTCAATTTGATTTAAGAGAATTTTGCACTCATCACTAAAAATACCTTACTCCATTGGTCCGCGTTCCAAAGTCGATGTTCCTGAGCAAAAGTTAACCTGTTTCTACGATGATTTACCTCGAGCCTTGGAGCCTTGGCGGGCACAAATGAACCCAAACCAGCTTCTTCTAACCTTCTTCGTACCGTACGCTCACTTACGGTTACACCTCGCACTGCTTCTAACTCATGTCGGGCTTGGACGGCCGTTAAACGGGGGTTCCTACGTACACGAAGCCGAATGAAACGATCATCCCTACTCGAAGTGCGTCTTTTTCTGCCTTGTCCTGCTCTTCTCACATAAGTACCGGTCTCCCTGAACCGTTGGATACTGCGATGGATCGTTGAAACTGGTCGACGAAGATCTCTGGATATCACTCTGTAGGTTTGACCATTTCTTCGCATTTCGAGTGCCCTGGCAATCTCCGTTGGGGCTAAGTCAGGCATAATTCAGTCCTCAACTCCAAAAAGATACGCGATTAAAAAAAACTAACAAAAAACAGTATTTCAATGAAATTTTAAATCAAACTCAGAAGGAAGAAATACTCGAGGTTCGCTCCAGATAAGGTGTATTTGAATAAAATTAAAAAAATTGCTTAAAATGTATTGTTCAATTGATTTCTTAATTTGAAAATATTTCTTTTTAAATTAAATGACGTATAAACCAGCCAGCAACCTTATATGATACTGATATCAAACCTTTGTTTTATGTTCCGCTAAATATGTATGTACTTCAGAAGCTTGTCTATAGGGATGAAAGCACGGTTATTAGGGAAAACTGTCAGGGTTATCACAATAAACAAAAAAATTATCAGTCATTCATTATTTCTCAAAAAATAAAAATATTATAAACAAAAACTCAACATTGAACTTCTAACAATTTTACAAGTATGTATAAGAAATTTTACGTGATTTAAATGACTAATTCCGAGTCAATTTCCATTAAATCATGTAAAATTTCTTCTTCATTTCTGTAATAGTACTTCCTTCCTTCCTTTTTTCAGTGGAGTGCCCTTAAATGGATCAGTTAAAGAAACTTTTGTCAAATGCAAGTTATCTTAATCAAGTTTAATATTGGTTGCGTGTCTGAAATAAGAATAAAACGATAAATACATTTTTTTTCAAATACAACCATTTATTAATGACCGCGGGTAGTAAATAATTGCTAAAAGTGCATAAAATTAGTAAAAAATACTTTAATTTTATTCATTTCATATTAACTTTAAAACATATACATAATATATAGAAGGCAAAACAAAGTTCATATTGAATTTCAAATTGACTTAAATATTTCATTTAATATTATAAAGGTAAATTGTAACAGCCCTAATTAAATTGTTTCATTCCACACATTTGTCGTCTACATACATCTCTTTCTCGTATTTATTATTAAATACGGCCTAGCACTGATCCCTATTCATCCAATTCTCATCCCCATTTACTACAATTCAAGATAAAAGAGTATGATTTGTAAAAATGTGGGTTTCCTAGCTATAATAAGTAAAAAACAAGTACTTACTTATTGCCATTGTATTTTTGAACAGATAAAGATACACTAAAATCCACTTTGACAACAAAGAATACCAAATCTACTTTTTAATTTGTAAAGTTTCGAGCGACTTAATACACCGTTATTTGAAGGCTCTGTTTGAACTGACGTCTCAATGTTTTGTAGCTAACTTCATGGCGATTGAGTGTTGCCATTAAAGCCAAAGGAAAAAAATTCTACTTCACTTTAAAACCAAAAAGCACTTGATACCTTATTGCATGACAAAAAAGTTTCTTTTAAAATATTTTTTCGGTTTCGTCCCTATTTACACCTACGTCCCTATTCACCCAGTTTTACGGTATCCAAAAATGCAATTTTCCATAGCCTGCAAATTGAATTTTTAGCAGCTGTTAATTTATCAACTCAATCTGGTTTTATAGCTGCTTACGTCGTATACGAGGGCTGCACTAAAAGTATCGGGAATTGAATATTTCCACTGTTCCTGTCATATTAAAATCTTTTTAATTTAAAACTCCTTGGTTTTAAAAATCGAATACCGTTTATTTATTTAAAAATAGATTCTCGGTCTTGTCACAAGGTGTTGTCAAACTTGTTTAGTCGTTGAGAAAATGGAATTGACTCGAGAAAATTCTAGAGCGATGATTTATTATGACTTTCGAAGTGGTTTAACACAAAAACAGTGTGTTGACCGGATGATTTCTGCATTTGTTGAAGAAGCCCCATCCAAAACCACAATTTATCGCTGGTTTGATGAATTTCAACGTTGACGTGTCAAGCTCAGTGATGATCCCTGTCAAGGTCGTCCAAAAACTACAGTCACCCAAGAAAACGTTGATGCTGTGCGTAAACTGATTGATGAAGATCGACATGTGACATACCGCGAAATTCAGGCAACCTTAGACATTGGCATGAGTCAAATACAAATAATCTTGCATGAACAATTAGGTGTAAAAAAGTTGTTTTCCCGATGGATACCGCATTTGCTCTGTGAAGAGCAAAAAACGGCTCGCGTTACTTGGTGCATCAGAACTCTCGAAAGATTCCACGCAGGATCCTCAAATGCTGTATACAACATCGTATCAGGTGACGAATCCTGGATATACGCGTACAAACCCGAAACAAAAAATCAGTCACGAGTTTGGGTGTTCGAAAATGAGTTAAAGCCAACAAAAACTGTTCGTTCACGGAGTGTTGCAAAAAGAATGATGGCCACGTTTGTCTCCAAAACCGGCCATGTTGCGACTATTCCTCTTGAGGGACAAAGAACGGTTAATGCAGAATGGTATGCTAACATTTGTTTGGCACAGGTCGTTTCTGAACTCCGTAAAGAGAACTGCAACCGACGCATCATCCTCCATCACGACAATGCGAGTTCTCACACCGCGCACAGAACAAAAGAGTTTTTAGAGCAAGAAATCATAGAATTGACGATTAGACCATCCGCCGTACAGCCCCGACCTAAGCCCTAATGATTTCTATACTTTCCCTAAAATAAAGAATAAATTGCGTGGTCAGAGATTTTCATCACCTGAAGAAGCTGTGGACGCCTACAAAACGGCCGTTTTGGAGACCCCAACTTCCGAATGGAATGGTTGCTTCAATGATTGGTTCCATCGTATGGAAAAATGTGTCAAATTTCGCGGAGAATACTTCGTAAAGCAATAAATACATTTTTAAATAGTAATGTTGTGTCACTTCCTTGATTCCCGAAATTTTCAGTGCCGCCCTCGTAATAGTCACTAACTCGGAAATTAAGTCACTAACTTATAAATTTCGGTGCCAATTTGGATTAAATTTCGCCACTTTTTATCTGCCGATTTTTGTATTTTTTGTCACCTGAGTGATTTCGCCAGTTTAGTAATTTAGTCGACAACATATTACTTCGCTGCCAAATTCAGTAATACAGTATGCTCATGTGCAGTCGCCAACTTATTTTTTGTTCGCAAGATTAATTATATCCCAAATAAAAATGAATTACCGAAATGTTTCTACGCGCATTACATCCAAACGAATGCACCAAATTGGATAAATATTTATTTTATGTGTTCGTTATTGTCAGGAGTAGGTTTGTATGAAAAAAATATTACAAAATTATATCAAATTTTTTAAAAGAAATCTTGGCGGCAAAAAAAATGGCGGTACCAAGTTCACCGGGTCAGCTAGTTATCAATAAAAGCTCTGGCGAATAACGCCACATAGCGTAATTAATAAAGATAACTCGAAAGATATAACTAGGTAGGCATTTATTGATATAATATATAAATGTTTTATCTTGTCAATAATAGAATAGTTAGAACAGTTTTGTGCCTTGCTATCCCTTTTCTTAGTGAGCAAAGTCTGACTCGATCAAATAGAAAAAAATGCTGAGTAATTAATTTGACAATGTTATATTGACCTCGCCTAGAATAATATGCTTAGCCAACTATGCTCTTAAAAATATGTCCGTTTCAGTGTTTCCCTTCGTAAGTATAGTCCGGTTCGCAAACTCGGACTGCTCTAGTACAAACACTATGAACGGTACGTGTCTCGCTCGGAGGGAGTGTCACAACCTGAACGGAACCATCACCGGAACCTGCGCCTCTAGGAGAGGCAGATGTTGTATTGGTAAGAGACGAAAAAACAGCGGAATTAATGCGCGTTATAACTAAACGAGAATCTCATACGAAAGAGTCTATAGACATTATTTTATCTTTTACCACTTGGGTGAACCTAGCTAGTAAGCTTTTAACTGAAAATAAACAAGCAACTAAGTTAAAATACAAATATTAATTCAAATAAAGTAACTGATTCTCTGAAAGGACCGGCAAAGCTGTTGTTCTTGTTCTCTAATATTTCAAGTGTCGATGGGCTGCGCTTATCGCTAACCATGAAGCTTTAGTTTGTTCGTCACAAATAAAATTCGAACGCGAAAGTTAAACAGACAACTTTTGAAGTGAAACTCCTTTAGCGGTGTAGAGAGTGAAACTTCAAGGTCACGTCACGACACGATTTTGGATATAACGCAATGGATATATCTGTCGGAAGCTACTTATACTTGTTACATAGCAATAAGTAAGTATAGCCCAATACACAGATGGTGAAAAGTGTACAAATTTTAATTATCCTATTCATTTTTGAAATAAGTCCTTTAGGCACGATGAGAGTATTTTTGGATATTAAATCATGAATTAAGTTTCACTTCTTCCATACTACATGTAATATGTACACGTTATGTATTTTTACAACTCTCTCTATATAGCTGGTTTATACCCGAGCAGCATGGCTTTATGAAAGGACGCTCGACGGTCTTCAACCTTACTATAGCGAATGATTATATCTCCTCCTACATAGACTCGGGTGAGTAGGTCGATATGATCTTTACTGACTTTAGTAAGGCATTTGATCGTATCGACCACTCTATTCTGCTTCAGAAGTTTTACTTCGCTGGTATACGCGGAAACCTATTCAGGTGGTTCTCTTCATACATAACCTACCGCTCTCAAGCTGTAGCTATAAATGGCTATATCTCTAAATGAATTTATATACCTTCGGGAGTGCCCCAAGGTTCGATCCTAGGACCCCTTTTATTTGCAATTTTTCTCAATGATATTGCATCATGTTTTAAATACCTATTGTAAATTTTTAGTATATGCGGAGGACACCAAAATTTTCATAAAGATTTCCTCTGTTAATGATTGTCATCTGCTACAGGAAGACTTGATTAGATTTAATCATTACTGTAACGTTAATAAACTAGACCTAAATGTCTCCAAGTGTTTTGCGATGACATTCTCTCGCAATATCAATTTACTAAAATTCCCATACAGCATTAGTAATAAAGTGTTGGAGACTACTAATAATATGAGAGACCTGGGTGTTATTATGGACTCAAAAATAATTTTCGACAAACATATTGATCACATTGTTAATAAAGCTTCAAAAACGCTCGGATTCGCCATTAGGATAAGTAAAAAAGGCACCACAATTAAAGTAATTTAAGTCTTATACTGTGCTCATGTGCCTAGTATACTTGAATACTGCTCAGAGGTATGGAATCCTAAATATGATTTATATAAAAATAGGATTGAATCTATCCAAAAACGTTTTTTACGATACCTACAATTCAGAAGTAGTCATTATTTGCCAAACTACGAAGATAGATGTAAGCAATTTCACTTTTTTATTGACAGAACGGAGAAATATAACTGATATATCTTATTTAATTAAAATAATTAAATAAGACCTATTTCCGTTCTCCCATTCCTATCAAAAGTCCTTGAGCGCCTTGTTTATCACCAAGTTAGTACGTTCATTAATTACAATAGTTTGCTTAGTCCTCTTCAATCCGGTTTTCGCCCTAGGCATAGTACCGTTACTGCGCTAACCAAGGTCTCTGACGATGTGCGCCTAGCCATGTCTTATCAACAACTTACTGTCTTAGCCCTACTTGATTTTAGTAATGCGTTCAACACCGTAGACTACGACATCCTTATTGCAATGTTAGGCGCGCTTCACTTCTCACATCCAGTGCTGGAGTGGTTTCGGGATTATCTTTTTGGAAGACAGCAATGCATACGGGCTAATGATCGCGTATCTGGCTTCTGTGATATATCTTCTGGCGTACCACAAGGTAGTATTTTGTCCCCTACCCTTTTTTCCATTTTCATAAATTTCCTTACCCCACACCTCTCCTGTTTCTTTCACCTCTATGCGGACGATCTCCAAATTTATACCCACGCTTCTGCTGATGACCTTAATTCCGTTATTTTGGCAATCAATAAGGACCTTGCGACAATCCTCCATTGGAGTCAATGTCATGGCTTAATGGTCAATCCCAACAAGTCGCAAATTATAGTCATCGGTGGATCAAAACAGATCAATCGACCTAACTATGATGCTATCACTAGCATTATATTTGACAATGTTACATTACCTTGTAGCGATGTAGTCAAAAACCTGGGTGTATTTTGATTCGACCCTTAAATGGTCTCACCACATCTCTGAAGTCAGTCGTAGGTTCTTTGCTGCGGTGGGGGCGCTTGGGAGTTGGAAGAACCTTCTACCCATAAAGACTAAAGTCGAGCTGGCGCAGTCTTTACTTCTACCAATACTGAACTATGCGGATGTTTGTATGATCGACCTTAATGAGGAATATCTTAATAAATTAGAAAGGTTACAAAACGTTTCCATTACGTTCGTGTATGGACTCCGCAAGTTCAACCATGTCTCTGAGTTTCGACAGCGACTTGGTTGGCTGCCCATCAGGCTCCGTCGGGATGAGCATGTTCTTATATTTATGTTTCATGTCCTATTTGACCCTCGCTCTCCCCCCTATCTGAAGGAGAGTTTTCACTCACAGCACACAGAGCGTAGTGCACGGATTTGGTCAGTGCTCCGATGCACTGACCAAATCCGTGCACTACGCTCTGGATATAGCAGGAAACTTCGTGTGCCATTTACAAAGTCTGGTTACTTTAGTGGTTCTTTCATTGTGAAGGCTGCGCTCATGTGGAATGACCTACCACGTGACATTCGAGAGTCAAAGTCACTTGCTATCTTCAAATCAAAACTGCATAACTATCTTCTGAGAAAAGTAACTCGCTGATCTAACTATAAGTACCTATTTATTATTTGAACAATTGTATATTATTTTGAAAGTTATTCTTGACTTTCCGTATTACCTTGCTTATTTAATTATTTTACCTCTCCTGTGCTGCCGGGTTGCCTGGTAGAGATCGCTTATAGCGATAAGGCCGCCCTTGCCCACATTTAGATTATAAGTTTAGTTTTAGTCTACTGATTGTATTCTTTAATGTGAGCAATAAAGAGTTTATCTATCTATCTATCTATCTAACATTGACGATAAAAACTAAACATAACTAAACCTATTTATCTATCTAACATATACTTGTTTGAAAAAATAAACTTTTATCCCCACTAAGTATTTTATAAATTTTGTTCCAATCAATACCCACTTTTAAAACGTATTACCGTCGTAATTAATTTATATTTAAAGCGAGTTCTCAACTAAATGAATTTTCTAGAATAAACCCTTCTTTGAAATATTTTCTCCGCCGAACCTCATGCGATTAGACAGTTGGTTACTGTCCTTTTTTAATGTCGATTAGCTAGCTGTAGTTTAGTTTTGCTTAGCGATAATAATTAATAAGTTATTATATTATAGTAGTTTGTTTTTGTTGCATTACTTATAATTTACTAAAATATATAGCTAATAGCCATGTATAGCTAATATTGCAATACTTAAAAGACCTTTACACTAATTAACACGCCTAATACATAGATTAAGTATCTGTTTCTTGTACATTTGAGCTTGTTTTACTTTCATACTTTTTACTTATGCTTTTATGTGCACTCTCTTTATTGCTATTTGTGAAAACTTATAAATGGCTTGTAGTTAGTAACTAGTTAATTTGAATTGTAAAAGTAGGTGTAAGTTTTCCGAACAAATAAAATAAAAATAAAATAAAATATTTCAGTGTCTAGATCATGTGGCGGTACTACCAATGTGAACAACACGTATTTCACGAGTCCCGGCTATCCCGCCGCTTATGCGGGCGGACAAGCTTGCACTATCATCGTCAACAGATGTAACAGCAACATATGCCAGGTAATACCTTACGTAGGTACTGGTTAGATAGTAAGGACGCACTAAGTTCAGTAGTTCTAACTTCGATAATATGTCTGAATACGAGGGCGGCACTGAAAATTTCGGGAATCAAGGAAGTGACACAACATTACTATTTAAAAATGTATTTATTACTTTTCGAAGTATTCTCCGCGAAATTTGACACATTTTTCCATACGATGGAACCAATCATTAAAGCAACCATTCCATTCGGAAGTTAGGGTCTCTAAAATGGCCGTTTTGTAGGCGTCCACAGCTTCTTCAGGTGATGAAAATCTCTGACCACGCAATTTATTCTTTATTTTAGGGAAAGTATAGAAATCATTAGGGCTTAGGTCGGGGCTGTATGGCGGATAGTCTAATAATTCTATGATTTCTTGCTCTAAAAACTCTTTTGTTCTGTGCGCGGTGTGAGAACTCGCATTTTTGTGATGGAGGATGATGCGGCGGTTGCAGTTCTCTTTACGGAGTTCAGAAACGACCTGTGGCAAACAAATGTTAGCATACCATTCTGCATTAACCGTTCTTTGTCCCTCAAGAGGAATAGTCGCAACATGGCCGGTTTTGGAGACAAACGTGGCACCCATTTTTTTTGCAACAATCCGTGAACGAACAATTTTTGTTGGCTTTAACTCATTTTCGAACACCCAAACTCGTGACTGGTTTTTTGTTTCCGTTTCGTACGCGTATATCCAGGATTCGTCACCTGATACGATGTTGTATACAGCATTTGAGGATCCTGCGTGGAATCTTTCGAGAGTTCTGACGCACCAAGTAACGCGAGCCGCTTTTTGCACTTCACAGAGCAAATGCGGTATCCATCGGGAAAACAACTTTTTTACACCTAATTGTTCATGCAAGATTATTTGTATTTGACTCATGCCAATGTCTAAAGTTGCCTGAATTTCGCGGTATGTCACATGTCGATCTTCCTCAATCAGCTTACGCACAGCATCAACGTTTTCTTGGGTGACTGCAGTTTTTGGACGACCTTGACGGGGATCATCACTGAGCTTGACACGTCAACGTTGAAATTCAGCAAACCAGCGATAAATTGTGGTTTTGGATGGGGCTTCATCACCAAATGCAGAAATCATCCGGTCAACACACTGTTTTTGTGTTAAACCACTTCGAAAGTCATAATAAATCATCGCTCTAGAATTTTCTCGAGTCAATTCCATTTTCTCAACGACTAAACAAGTTTGACAAGACCTTGTGACAAGACCCAGAATCTTCTTTTAAATAAATAAACAGTATTCGATCTTGAAAACCAAGGAGTTTTAAATTAAAAAGATTTTAATATGACAGGAACAGTGGAAATATTCCATTCCCGATACTTTTAGTGCAGCCCTCGTACCTATGATTTTGAACGTACGTGATCTAAGCTTTCTTTTTTCATAGAGTTTGTTTGCCTTTCAGTATCTCATTTATATTTATGGTTAAGTGTATAATTATTGGTAACTAGATATGTAACAGTCATGTAGCAGACGTAACAATAATAATAAATCATAGTTACATAGTTACTAGCTTATGCCCGCGTCTCCGCCCGCGTAACTACAGTAGGTATACCACGGTAAAGCTGTACTTTTTCGGCATAAAATGTAGCCTTTGTTATAATGCAGATCTTAAACTTCACCACCATACGAAACTTCATTAAATTCCTTTCAGTAGTTTTTGCGTGAAAGAGACACTAACATGTTGGATACATGTTCCATCCATCCACAAAAACTTTCACATTTATAATAGTAGTAGGATAATATTTGGCTCAATTGGACCCTTACTTCCAGCTGCGCATAGACTTCCTAGACATGGTGTTAGCTCAGCCAGATGGTGACGGAGTGTGCAGCACGGACTCCATAACCATAACTGGTGGGAACACCGTCGTCCCAACACTATGTGGGGACAACACTGGACAGACCTTGTTCGTGGACTTCAACGGCAACGCGGCCATCACTATAACCGTGACTGCGACTTCGGCGACTACATTCTCTAGACGTTGGAACATCAGGTTGATACAACTTGGATGCGACTGTCCGGGTATAGGTATGTTGCTGCACGTACTTTACACTTCAGTACCTGGGTAAGCTTTGCTCGGAGCTCTAGTAGATTTTAAAAAAAGTATCACAATAATATATTACCGGGGTTCGAACCACCACATTCCAAATTTTGGAACAACGCAAAAATTACACCTACGCATACCAATCTGGCAATCGGACTGACGTATTTAAGAGTCGACGTATGAAAGTAAAAACATGTTTAGGTAACTTAAATATGCAGTTTCCTAGGTATAAAACCTGCACAGACGGATTTTTCTCCCCTAAAACTCCCTGCATACTAAATTTCACAGAAATACTTGCAGCCGTTTCCGAGATACGATTATATACAAGAATAGCTCGTTTAAAGTATAAGATTAACTAACTAGCTTTTGGTCGACACTTCATCCTCGTGAATCCTTTTTCCATACATACTTTCAAACCTTATTTTACACCCTCATAGGGTGAATTCTAATAAACCCTGAAAAACGTAAATACACGCAAAAACACTTAATTGAAATGTAGTTAAGACCATGACTCTCAATTTTCGTCAAATTGGTGTATATTTCATACAAACTGTCAATCCCTATTTCACCCCTTTAATGTTAGAATTTTTAAAATCCCTTCTCAATGTGTGCGTCTACATTGTAAATTTAAACTACTGTCTAAATTTCACGTTTCCGCCATAAGCGGTTACGGCTGTGAAATAGTCTTTATGTCAGTCAGTCAGTCAGTGACGACATCCTTTTATATAATTATAATAAATAAATAATGTTATTTATTTGTTTATATTAAGTTGACAAATGATACCTAATAAGCTGCTCCTGCATAGGTATGAATCATCCTAAAACGTTCCTAACACTGGAAGTGCGTCGAAAGACTGGATGAATGAAGAATATATAACCTGTGTACAGTTCAAACCCGATATTCTACGTGAAACCTACTGAGTTCGTCAAACTGCGTATATATGGCGCTAGTTACCGTGCTATACATTTTTAAGACTGATATACAAATCACGAAGAAAGTATTTATCTTATTTATTTTTGGAACCGAAATTTTAAGCGCCTGTATTTATTTAAGCGCCCAACGGCTGTCTGCAATACTACACGGGCATCACCGGTACCATCAACAGTTTCAACTACGGCACCGCCGCCAACACAGTGCTTAGCGCGTCACTCGTGACCGGGACTCGACAGATCGCCAACTTGAACTACGGAATTTGCATACGTATGGAGGCCGGCTACTGTGCCATCCAGTACGCTCAGGTACACTTCGATATAATATTAACCGTAGGAAAACGCTTTGGAATAGGCCGGCTCATTCAGAGAGATGCCACGGTTCAAAAATAACGCTTGGGTTGTGTTTCGCCGAGAATGAGTGCCGGATTGGGAGCGCCTGGGGGTTTTAAAGTCGCAAAATCGTTACAGTGAATGAATTAATGTAAAACCTTCTGAGTTATGTTGTATGCCGTATGGGTAAAAACTTTAAAAAAAATACCATACATTTTTATGGTGCTTATTTTATTTGTAACTACATTAGAGAGGTCAGAGGTCTTTGATTTTTCGTTAATAATAATTATAAACTATCAACTTTTAAGAAATTTGGAAAACATATTTTGCTAAAAGAGCAAGAAATTTACAATAAAAACCAGTAACTGGCGAAACTATACCTCCATTATTTATAACTTATGTTTAACGATGAAAATAAGTGCCCGCACGTCGTTTTGCGCAAGTTACACGCGCGGTATCAAAAGTGAGTAAGTACATCGCTTAAAATATATTTTTAAGTAGTAAATATTAATATAAGTATATTTTTAAGTATATTGTAACGATTTTTCGAGGTTTTAAACGCAAAGGCACTCCACTAAGAGGAGTGTGTGGGTTTTAAAGAATTATTCCTCGTAGGTATACTTTCCTCGTACACTTGAAAAAAGTTCGCTTTCATTCCATAAAGATCCACTTTCATATTGTACAGCAAAGCAGAAAAGCGAAAGGAATGACAAGTTAAGTTTTGTCACTCGAATTAAAAAAAAAAAACAATTGTTTTTTAAATAATGTAAAGGGCCATACTGACCATCAAGCGTGCAAACCCATGGCCGCAGACTTGTAGACAAAAATTATAAATGAATGACACTATAGGGCCATACTCACGGCCCATCCAGCAAATCCAGCGCCGGTACTACTAGCCGTCATTAGTATCAAGTGTCAATCATTTCTAATTTTTGCCTACAAGTCCGCGACCTTGGGCTTGCAGGCTGGACGGTCGGTATGGGCCTTTACATTGTTTAAAAAACAATTGTTTTTTTTTTATCGAGTGACTAAACTTAACTTGTCATTCCTTTCGCTTTTCTTCTTTGCTGTACAATATGAAAGTGACGTGAGTTTAAAATTAAAACAAATTGGATTCAGACAAGACAAAAAAATGTATCTGTTTATATTAAAAAAAAGAAAGAAATATCTTATT
Organism: Phengaris alcon alcon; assembly: GCA_037179445.1. Taxonomy (NCBI): domain Eukaryota; kingdom Metazoa; phylum Arthropoda; class Insecta; order Lepidoptera; family Lycaenidae; genus Phengaris; species Phengaris alcon. Next base: position 57,301 of record JAYRCH010000787.1, read on the forward strand.
GTTGTTGCAGGCTTGTATGCCTTTTTTCGTAACACAAAAACAAATTCAGGGGCACTAGAACTTCCAGAACATCCTCCATTATTATTTTTTTTATAAATTGATTTTAATTGCATAACAACATCACACCCGAGAGCAATTGTGACACTCAAGTGTCATAATATTAATATTTTCAAACTAAAGAGGATTAGGTACTACTGCAATGATTTTACTATAAAAATTACGTAACTATGATATCTGAATATCATATTTACGTAAAAGGCGTAAAATAAACTGATAGGGATATGCTTACAATTTATCATCATAATGTCAACGCATAATTATGTGCGTTGCCGGCACGACCGGCAGTGAATTTGTTAATTACACTTTTGTTTACACAAATGTACCCAAAAGTATATCTAATAGGAAACGCTACATCGGTTTTTAAAAGTGAATGTATAAGGAATAAAGGCGAACTTTGTTCAAAAGTGTACCTACGACTTACGAGGTATAATTTGTTTTAAAGATCGGCAACACACTTCTGACTGCTCAGATATCGCGATTGTCCATAAGCGCCCGTAATCGCTTCTCTCGTCTGCTAGTTTTCCAGACTATTAAATTATAAAGAATACTTAAACGATGGAGGCTACTTAAACTTTTTTTTGACTATATTACAGACAGCAAACGACATTTACTCGTTCACCGTATCTGGTGACGTGGAGGGAGCAGACAACACGGTATTGGGGACCGCGGTGGGCGCCGTCAACGATGGCGCTTGCACCACAGACTTCGTGGTCATACCCAACCCTACTGTCGTGGCCACGGGCGTTGCGGTCGGCACTGACCGATTCTGCGGCCTGGGATTCGTCACAGTCCAAAGTAAGTCATTACGACAATACAGTATTGGTGACCACGGTGGGCGTAGTCAAAAAAATACAACCGTTGCTTTTCGCAAAAATTCGCTCCCTAAGAAAATTAAATGGGTATCCAATTTTTGACGAATATAAGATCGAATTAAACTGCTAATACGACTGTACTCGTGGCTATTAATTTAATGATTGCAGCTGGCGCAAAACCGTTCGTTTTGTACGTGGTGACGGACGGCGGCGAAGGGGCAACGGCTATAACACCTCCCGATGTCGCCAACAGGGGACTCTCGCTTACCTACACACAAGTCGCTTGCTAATAGATACGAGTTACGACATACTTCTTCAATATTGTTCATCTACAGCCTAGGGGCTAAACGTGTGTGTTGTTATAAATGTTAATTTTCTAGGGCCCTTGCAACCTTAATCCTTCCGCAAAAAATACTAAGAAATATCTAGTATACTGTATTAGTTCACGCTATATTTGATAACTACGTTTTACCCACGGCTTAGTCTGCGTGAAATTAGTTTTTACGTTAACTAAATAAATAATGTACATCCTATTTGTAATTCTGATGTACGACATCAGGCGAGTCCCGTCGTTGTCGTTAAAAGTATGCACGAGAAGATATTTTTTCGCGCGTACTTTTTAAAATTACGACAACTCTTAAGATACTCTTAATAATTTAAACTGTAATATGTAAAGGGCTTTTATAATGTGTATGAAATGCTTAAAGTGCTTAAAACTACATTGCGCTTTCTAAGGCACCAAGGTCATTAACCTCACATAAACAGGTGATTAAAAGAGTAAGCAAATACTTTGCATAAATAACATCAACGCAATAGCTGTGTGGGGTCAATGACCTTAACAGCGCCACGCCGTAGAGAGCGTAATTTTGTATATTTTACATTAAAATCTATCCAGTAGACAGTAGTAATTGTGTGAAAGAGAAATAAACAACCATATCTACATACATAAATTATTGCAATCTTTCGCGTTTCTAATATTAAAGTAAAACAAACTCAAGTATATTAATTAGTACAAAGTATAATTAGTAAAAATCGCTTGAATAGTCCAAAGATAAAAAAAACATTTGTGATAATGCGGTTGCTTTGCAAAAATGTATAGAATTTGCGCTGCTTTATGAATTAAAGACAATTAACACTATTGTTCAGATTATACTGAGAATATGACCTACACACATCAAAATTTTTATTAATTACTTACTAAGAAAAAAATAATTTCAATCTGAAAAAAAATATTTCTTTCTTATTTTTTTAAATATATTTTAAGCGCTAGCTGGGCTACTACCATTTACTCTAAAATTTTATTTACTGTCGGTATTTCTGATTTCCTTAGGTGTGAGTTCCGGTCAGACAAATATGTTTGTGATTAATGTACTGGAACTCCCAGGTACTAGTGTTTTTTGAAAGAAACTATTTTCGTACCCTATGATAATACCATTTTCTTATTAAATTAAAAGAAATTCATAACTTTAAACTGTTGCTTACAGAAAACACATAAAATTCGCGCTTATAGCTTCAAATAACAACAAACAGAAATTCATAACATAAAAACAAAAATGCAGAGAAAATCTTTAACTTTTGCATTATTTATATTTAACTATTTTTTAGTTCGCTTGCTTAATATAAAATACAAGGTATTTTTTATTTAAATACGGGTAATATTAATGTCTGTTCTCTTATGTTTTGTAAAGAATAGCACAGAATTTTTTTCTTAATTATCCATTTTATCAATATGCTATCAAATAGCAATATGCTTATTATTTTTCTGTAACGTCTCAATCATTCGATATTCCATTTTTACCCGACTACGGCAAAGCCAAATGGAAGCGTAACGATTTTGGCAGTCTATGTATGTATGATTTTTTCCTCGTAGTATCTAAACTACTGGACCGATTTTAATAAATGAGGTGTCAATAGATTCGTAATGATGCCGCGGGTAATATAGGCTATATTATATTTTTTGGCAATATGATTAAAATGCGGTCGTACAATTCGCACTAACTCAGTTGTCCAATTTTTGAACATTTCGGAATATAAGACTATAAATGTATAATGTATATATTATATTATGTTACTGTACCTTCATAAAATGTATTTTATTTTATAAATACATTTTATGAAGGTACAGTTATTACAGACACACAATACAAAAAATATTAAAAACCCCTGAATTATCAAGCAGTGAATTATCGAGCTAATGATGATGAATTATAGCTAAGAACACTCTCGATCATGTCAGCTTTCAAACAAAAAAAAAAGATTAAAATCGGTTCATCCGTTTTTAATTACAAAATGCAGATGAAATAAATTAATTATTAGCACTTTTATTTGTTATTCGTTCGATAGATGTTTTGTTTTGATGTGTAAGATATATTCGACTCTTGTTAATGCTCTAACATACGGCTACAGCTTTTTAAACGGTGAATTAGTGTTGACAGTTGAAAGATCTAAATTGCGTTTTTTTGATAATCATCGTATTATCATTCTTTAAATGTAGAAAATAAATGTCTCGCTCCGCGCTCGTGAAGAAGATATTTTAAATTATAAGTGTTTTCATTAGGCACTTATTAATATTATTTCAAAAATATGTCCGATTTCCCAAAATACGGTTTCCCAAACCGTAAAATACAAAATAAAAAATATAAGTTAAGAAAACTATAACCCGACTACGTGAAAAGGGGGTCTAAAAAGACCTAAACAAGAATCCATAAATGTATAGGTACAAAAATGGTCAAGCTAGAGCCGTGGTCGTACCCACTAAAGGAATGTAAGCGTCAGTTCACACCGAGATGTGACGCGTCTAGGCGTGTTATAGTTTTTTTAACAACAAAAAGCAGATTACTCAATATAAATTATGGCAATCGCAGGCAAAATTAGTCATACTTGAAAAGCTAACAATAATTATTTAATTGTAAATAACAAAATTATTGATATCTTTTTGATTACAGGATAAATAAAGATATTTTTTGTAAAAAAACAATTGTTTATTTCTATTTATTAAGCAACAAAAATATTTTGGACTAAGTTATCACTGGGCTAACTAAATAACTGTTGGACTCGGCAAATATATCTATTTTCCTACAAATATTAACATTGTAATAATACTTTTATGAATCTAACATCCTAATAAAACACAATGTATTTCTTTTAACTTGTTAAATATAATAGAAAATGTTCTTTATAGACAACAATATAATAAATGGATATCGAATATTATAATTGGCGCTTAATTTAATATGATTTGTTTTTAGGGTTCAGTAACAAAGGGTAAAAACCGGCCAAGTGCGAGTCGGATTCGCGCACATAGGTTTCCGTCCTATTATACCAATATTTTACATGTTTACTTATTATTTCGTTATTTTTGTACGAAGTTTTCCAAGTAAGTGCATTTTAAAAGTTAAGTCTCTCTAACTCCTAAGCTAACAAGCTCTAAGAGCCGGTACGCGATAACTGAGAAAAAAACATCCCCAATTTGTGTGTAGTCTCAGATGCCCAAAAATATATATTATTACTGATTTTATTTGCGCACTTTGTCGACGTGGTAAATACACATATCCATGCAAAGTTACATATTTCTAGCACTAACCGTTTGGACGGCAAGCGGAATACGGACGGCAAGCGGAAGACGGACGGACGGACGGACGGACGGACAGACACGGACAGACACAGACGGACATGACGAAACCATAGGGGTTTTAAGACGTGGACTACGGAACCCCAAAAACCCTATTACTAAGACTTCGCTGTCCGTATATCCGTCACCAGGCTGTATCTCGTGAATTGTTGCGTTTCTGCTATAATAACAATTAATACTAAAAACAAAATAAAATAAATATTTGGGGGGTGCTCCCATACAAAAAACATGATAATTTTGCTATTTTTTGCTCGATATTAATACTAGTGTACAAATATTAGTATCGATAATGGTCCCTTCGTGAGAGAGTCCAACTGGCACTTGGCCTGCACTTTTTTATTACTATTATTTAAACAGTGTTATGACAGTTGTATGTAATTTTATTTCACGATTTTAAAAACAAACCTCCATTCTTCAATATATTAATGTCAAAAAAAAATTATGCCTGAGTCATTTGTAAAGCCTTTCCTCGACTTCTGTCCATACTTTTCTTCATATCCTCAAACCATATTCCAATCTTTGTATTCACTTTCAAGTCCTTAAATGCTTGGCAGCCTTCTATACTGCTGAGGACACCAAATACTGATATATCAGCTAAATTCGGCTCCCGGCCACCATGGAATGGTGTGCCCTTCTTATTAATAGCTTTCATCCATTCATTTGCTGCATCATAAAGGGATTGTCTTACATCATCTTTGATGTTATGTCTGCAAAAAATTGAAAACTTATGTACAATCAACATTAAAATCTATGACTTTTATTGTAGCAGCTATGCAACAATTTTACGTAACAAGCTTACATAACGAATACAAGAAACAAAGACTCAAGAGGCACAAAAATCTTAAACTTCAAACTACGAAACTATATTAGCAACCAATACTTGGTACATAAATCAAGATACATTGACAAAATATAACTAAGATCGTAGTAAATTTAATCTGCCGTTTATTCTCATTACTTTTTTGATTACATTTTTTACATTAATGACTTTACCTGGCTTTAAGTCTTTTTGCAATAATCCACATGGCCGCAGCCCCTCCATAAACCATTAAAGCACATTCCCAACTCGGGAATGACTGCTTCCAACCACCAACTTGTTCAAACCATTGAAATGTTTCTAAAGCTTCACCCACAGTTCTGTACACATTGGGTGAAAGTGTGTGTACAAGCACATTGTCAGCCCACTGTCGCCAATGGCGCTCTTCCCTGAAATACATAATATACTTTTAGTAACAATTGGTTTTTAGGGTTCCGTAGTACTTCAAGCAACCCTTATAGTTTCACTCTGTCAGTATGTCTGTCTGTCTGTTTGCCCTCCTAACTGCTGTATTAATGAATAATAATTAATAACCTAACCAAGAGCATGTCAGGACATGTTTGAGGAGAATGTTTGACCGTCATAAACTTGTAACTTGTGTTCCGTTTCGTTAATGGCATTTCTAAGGTATAAGACTTAAAAATTTGTAATTTTCCATGCTGATAGTTATGCTAAATACTGATATAATTCTAATAAGGAAAATTATTTTCAGCAAAATCAAAACAACTTTTGAAGAAATTTGAAAAAATCTATTGAGCATTGATATTGCAGTTTATTTAAATTATGTGTCTCATGTTTAAAACAAAGTTATTATTCATAGCCAAGAAACTTAATTTTACATAATTTATTATACATATATTAAATATTGTAAAAACTTTAATACTCACGCTTCTGCCGTACGTTCCTTCTCACTTTGTACACTTGTATTATGCATAATAAAGTATTTGTTTGCTATGTCAACCACACTTTTACCATTGTCATCCACATATTTAGTTTTAGGATAACATTTAACTACATCTGTTAGTTGATGTGACTTATCATGCAAGTATGTCTCCAATACAGAGATTATTCCTGTACTATCTAACAATTGCTGAAAGTAGAATCTAAATTATATAACCACATTGCATCCATGTCTACTCAGTAGTCTGCTTTTATTAACCCTATACAGGTGAATTTTTATGTGGTAAAGTAGGCAAAAACCGTAACTATAAGCAATACCAAAAAGTGCTGAAAGGAGTTGCTACCTATGGTGCCCACTTAAAAATTCACCTGTATGTAATGAAGAAAACGTTTGTGTGTCCGACCGAATGTTCGGTTTCTGTGTCGGTCGATTTTCGACAAAAAAATGGGTTACGGTTTAGTTTCGGTTTCGGCGGAAAGGCTGCCAAAACTACGACCGAAACAGAAACTACATTACAGGACATGGTTTATTTAGGTCCGTTGCATTTACTTCAGATAGGAGAAAAAATTACGTTTTAATAGTGACAGTATTCGATTTTACACTTTTACAGTTGGTATACATAATTCAAAGAACCATTAAATCGCGTTTGGTCTAATAGCCATTTTCTAGTAATAGGTCTTTCTTTACCTATGAAATTGCCGTTCTGCAGTACTGACCATTTCAAATCAAAATATTTTTTGTTTGGCTAAGAATTCTAATTTCAAATAAATTTTATTTTAAAAACATGGAATTCTTTTTCCAAAAGTAGTCATTTGTTTATTGATTAGTGTTACATTTTGATCGCATTTCAATCTTTTTCGTCATCATGGATACATTAAAAATTCGAGTAATTATGGAATATGAGTACCTTCGTGGCAGCAACGCGGCACAAGCGGCACGCAACATCAACGACGTTTACGGAACTAACACTACAAACCAACGCACCACCTCTTATTGGTTTGCTCGCTTCTGTTCTGGAAATTTCGACCTGAAAAATGAGCCTCGCGGTCGTCCGAAGACTTTGGTCGACAATGACGAATTTAAGGCGATTGTGGAAGCTGATGATACACAATCTACGGCTGAATATGCAGCAGCTTTCATCGTTAACGTCAAAACAATATTGGTCCATTTGTGTCAAATTGGCAAGGTAAAAAAGCTTGACAAATGGGTGCCCCACATACTCAACGATCGCCAGCGCGAAGTACGCGTCGAGACGTGCCTTGCACTGCTCAACAGACACACAAATGAAGGAATTTTGAACCGTATTGTTACCTGCGATGAAAAATGGATTCTATTTGATAACCGCAAGCGCTCAACAAGTTGATCGGATCCTGGTTCAGCACCTAAACAATGCCCTGAACGAAAACTTACTCCTAGAAAAGTGATGGTCACTGTTTGGTGGTCTAGCGCCGGTGTGATTCATCACAGCTTCTAACCAAAACAGGGTGAGCATTACTACAGATGTGTACTGTGAAGAACTGAACACAATGATGGAGAAGCTGGCACATCTCCAACCAGCATTGGTCAATTGCTCGTCTCCGCTGCTCCTCCACGACAACGCGCGACCTCATACTGCACAGCAGACAGTCTCCAAGTTGCAAGAATTGGGGTTGGAAGCTAATAATCGCGAGATAAAGCTGCACCAGCGGTGTCTGACATAATTGTTGTTTTGTTTTGATGTTCTAAAAAGTAGAATCTTTAATGTATTAGTGTTATATATATACATGTTTTTTAAAGTTAAGCAAACTAAAATAATTAATTTAAAATAGTGTGCTGCTGTGAGATCTCAATCTAATAGGGGACCACGGAAGATCAGGCGCCTCGGCACCGCCGTGGTCGATGCCTGGGTGGATTCCCTTTGAACATGTGGTGTGGGGATTTGATTCTGATTTTTGATTTGTTTATTTTCTTTTTAGCTGTGTTAATGTCCCTTGTGTGTTCAATAAAGATATTATTATTATTAAGCTCTCCGTCATCCGCCCTATCACCAGACCTTGCGCCCACAGACTACTACTTTTTCCAGAATTTGGATAACTTCTTAGCGGGAAAAAAATTCAATACCCGAGAGGCAGTACAAAATGCCTTTGAAGAATTTGTTGCCTCCCGTCCAGCTGATTTCTTTAAAAAGGGCATCAATAAACTGCCACTGCGTTGGCAAAGATGCATTGATTGCATGGATGATTACTTCGATTAATACAAATAAAAAATACATGAAAAAAATTCGTTAAATTTTTTTCATACATAACGGCAATTTCATAGGTAAAGACCTAATGACTATTGGGCTTACGAGCTGTTTGACTATCTTGAGTTGTGCCTTTTATACTACTTCGCTGTACACCTATATCTTATATGGCAGCCTCCATGGTCCAGTGGTTTAGAGCTTGGCTCTCGACTCGCAGGTTGTGGGTTCGATTCCCGCATTGGAACTACAGAAAATGTTGTTTCCAAGTTTGGTTAGGACAATGCAGGCTGATCACCTGATTGTCTGACAAGAAAGATGATTCATGCATCGGATGGTCATGTAAAAAAGTCAGACCTGCGCCTGATCTCTCGCCAGTCGTGTCAGTCTGTCTGTCCCACTGGGTTTCGAGAGTAAAGGAAGAGTGAGTGCTCTTAAGTACTGCGCACACACTTGGGCACCATAAATAACTCCTGAGTAGCTAGGTCTGGTTTCAATTAAACCGACAACCGTCACCGAAATTGATGTAGGGAGCTATTATATGGCATAACTCACGCTATATTAGTTTATATATATTAGTTATGCCAAGCTTAAAGGATTTATGATACATCATACATAATAATAAAGTTCTTCTACAATAAACAATTGTAAATATAGTACTTTTTCGTAAGGTACAAGTTTTATTGCCGTATTAGGTGGATCACACTCCACGACATACTTTTAAATTTCTTCACCATCACCACTATTATATCAGTAGGATTCAGTGTTTTGACAGAAACTATAAGGGTTCCTTGAATACTATGGATCCCTAAAAAGACAGGCTGATTATACAAACGATTTCTTTATTTTTCCCTCAAAACATGACCATTGTAAGGAGGTTTAGGCCGAAACTGAGACCGTTGCCGAAATTCGGTTTTGGTCGTATAAAACCAGATTCGGTCGGACACTGTATATAATATTTACCTGATAGCCTCCGTCAACTTTTGCCAACAGAATGGGAACTTTCTTATAATTTGACCATCTAATATCCTGACGTAAAACAGCATCCACTTCAACAACTTCATAGCTAATTCCCCTGGCATCTAAATATGATCGCACTTTACAACAGAATGGGCATGTTCTATATTGAAACAAAACTAATTGCAAATTACTTGTATCTGAATCATTGACAATCTGAAAAATAAATTGTGGTAATTTATTAATATTATTTTTTTGTATAGAATCTAATTACAAATTCATGGGGATATGTTACTATTAACTTACTTTGTAGTGTGGCCGATACTTGGGTTTCTTATCCAAAAAAGGATAATCTTCAGTTTGCGCCGGGCCCGTAACCTTTTTCGCATTAATCTTATAATGAGTGTAACCACCGTACCCCGCACCCATCAAAACGCCTATACCGGCACTTATCAGTGTTAGTTTTGCTGATCTAATCGAATAAGATGGAGTAGAATAAAGTAATTTAGATACTGAAAAAGTTTCCTTCACAGGGGAATTTGCAACCTTTCGTAGAAATGTTATTGGTGGTCGCCACATATCTGTTAAGCTTCCTTTGAAAACAGTATTAGTGTAATTTTGAGATAAAATTAGCACTTTTATAGCAAATCGCTATTCTAAATTTTAAGATCAAGATTTTCTGGCGACTGGCAAGTGCAAAGGCGAATGGCGAATAATCATTGACAAATGATTTTTTTTAAATAAATATATGCCGTCGGCTTTTAACCATTTGCTAGTGCCAAGTTAAAAAAGCGAGTAATCAAAGCCAATAGGCTTCTTGACCTTGTTTTTATTTATGTCCTAAACGCTTCATCGTTGTTTCATTACATACAAAAAAATAATATAACATTATTTTGAAACCTAAAACCTACAAAAAAATTTTGAAAATACATTTTTTTAAAACCGCCATAACACTATTCGCCATATTGGTTGATCGATTATCTGTGCTGTGACGTCATACTACCTAGTACTATTTGTAATCTGTGCTATAGTCCCATTAGTCCGTGGTAAAGTGGTAGAAGCTTTAAAACTGAAAGTTCTTAGGGAGTTTTGGCGGTAAACACAAAATAGCACACTTGTGCACGTTAACGAATATTTAATGGTAAATGAGTTGATAAATATCAAACGCAAATAAGTCCTTCATAAGTGAAAAGGCGGTAGACCAAATTATCTTTTTGCAGATGCTGTCAATGTTATCTTGTATATGTTAATGTTTAATCTAGCTTAATTTTATAATAATTACCCCTGACTATATAAAAATATAACTAATAACGCATAAATGACATCAAAACTATTAAAACAGGTTTGGACATATTGGGATTTGAACTGAACCAATGGGCTTATTTGCTTTTGAAAAAAAGTTATGAATGGACATATTAGAATTTGATTAAAATTACTCATGATGTCATAATGGCGCCACGGCTTAGGGTTGTCACTGATGCTTATAGGATTTTTACGTTAAAATGACTTGAATTTGATCGCAATATTGTCTGACATGGCTGACAAGAAATAAAAAAACATGCGACAATGGTATCAAATGTTATTTTAAATCACATATTTTTGTTATATACAATATATATATATTTTTTTAAGAAAAATAAGTAATATCAAATCAATCAATAAATTTTTGTTAAACAAAATCAGTAATTTCTTCATTTTCTAAATTGCCGGGATCTACAAGACTTTCTTTATCATCTGAATCATAGGTCGTAGCGCTAGTGTCAAGTCTGGTAAAAATATTTTTGTAGTAACCCAGGTTTTCGTTATTCTGCCACTCATCTCCATAGTGTTTCGTTAAAAGGTTTTTTACATCTTTCAATTTGGCAGGTTTAACGGGAACGCCGGCTGGTACTAGATCCAAACTTAGTTCGTTTAATCTTTACCGCGCTTTGTCAAAGATTTGTAAGAGCAAATATCATTTCTATAAGAAACTTCACCGCGAACATGGACTGTGTTACGGTTCCCTTTCTGAAATATAATTCTTTTGCACTTACTGATTTGGAAATGCCAACTTTGAGTATTTTTTAGAAAATCTTTGCTTTTGTCTTTCCAGTCATATATAGGTATTTCCGCCGCCAGTTTATGGATCGTTGCATATTCACCAATTATATTTTCATAATCATTCGGTTTAATTATACTCTCTCGGTTCTTTATCACTCTTTTATTTATGGCAAACACTCTATCAGCCGGCAAGAACGAGTGTCCTGTTACAGGAAATATCATTTCAACTTCCTTGATATTAGATGGTTTTTCTGACAGCCATTTCATAATCATACATATAACCATAGAATTTTTATTTTGGCCACCACAGCCGTCGGATACTAGCCTTATTTTTTCGATTCCAGACAGGTCTAATGAGTTCATACAATGATACAATGCTGAACAGATCTCATTTGAACCTTTAGCTGCCTGGTCTTCAGTCCAAATATATGCGAGAATATTCTGAGGAGTCATGGATGCCAGCGAACTACCGATAACTATTGTAAAATTATATAAATATAATTGTCTGGAGTAGTATGTGGCCTGGTCTGGTATTTTGGGTAGAGGAAGATTTTTCTCGCAGGCAAATGAAATTATAAGAAGACCAGGCAGTTCTTCCTGCAACATTTTATAAAACTGTTTAGCCCTCAGTTTGTGGATTCTTTGTTGAGTGATAAATTCTTGTTTTTTAGTTTGTGACGTCTCAATTTTAATATTTTCATTCAGTCATTCAGAAGGCATGTTGAACATACATCCGTTTTTGGACTACCGAATCCAATATTAAGCCTTGTGTTAAATATTTTTCTAAAAAAACCTTGTGTTACACTATAACCAGGCAAAACTTGATCTTCATACATTTGATACATTTTTTTAATGTTTAAGTCCGGATGAAGGTATTGACGCACCTTTATCTGATCTCTGCAATAGTGACACTCTAAAGGAGTAAAACTTTTAATAATTTTTTCCACAGCTTCTTTTCTAGAGGAGAAACTGAAGTGTTTTCTGTCTCCTCCTCTATTTTCTTTGGCCATTCCAGTTTGGAAATGTCTTTTTGCTACTCCATCAATCCTAGAAGACTTCAAACGTGACGCCAACAGAAAAGTTTTTTTGCAAACAGGAATAAGTTCGTTAGTTTTGTATTTTGGTATGTAAAATTTTACATTAAATGCCCTGGGATTTTTACTCCCCTTTCTAGGCCGAAAACGTTTGACTTTTGAGACGACAATGTGCTTAAGTATGTAATTATCTTGTTCAGTCTTAGAGTAAGTGCCATACAATCTTTTATGGAAATAAAAAAGGTCCAGATTAGCTAGCGAAAGACATTTAAGAGATTTGGAGTTATGTTTGCATGTTGGCTTTTTAGGTAGACCAACGGCCGAATATCTGAAAAAGAAAATAGATACTATTGGCATTTCATTTTATCAAACCTATACAAAACTCGTGTAAACTGTGGGCAAGTGGTGCAACTACAAAAAGCAAGCCATTTTGTGTTCCCTCCAAAACTCCATAGGAACTTTCAGTAAAGCTTTATAGAATCCACTGACTAGACTCATTGACTGCACTGACTGTTTTTGGACTTTGCCTAGACTTCAGACTTGACGATTTAAAAATACTGTGTTGAAAATTTAAACGAAAATAGGCTACTTGACACTCATATTTAATTTCATACATTGTACGCGTATTTTCTTTAGTACTTGGCTTAGGAAAACGTATTCTAGCGATATCATAAATTAAAAACTTAAGATTGTTAAATAAACTTGATTTAAAAATATGTATTTTAATTTCTTGATTTCTACTGACGAAAAAATCTCGAAGTAACTTCCGGCAATGATGTGACGACACAAACACACTAAACCATACATGATAAGTAATACTACTAAAACACTAAACATATAAGTAGTAGTCTGTAAATAAATATAGTTGGAGTTTTGCCGGGGAATTCAATGGGTGATGTTGTGGATTTTGCATTTCATAAATTTGTGTTATTTCGGTTCTTAATGTGTAATATTGTTAGAATATTAACCATTAAATATTCGTTAACGTGCACAAGTGTGGGCAAGTGGTACAACTTCTAAAAACGTGCTATTTTGAGTTTCCCTCCAAAACCCCCTTCGAACTTTCAGTAAAGCTTCTACCACTTTACTGAATCGACTGACATGACTCATGGACTGCACTGACTATTTATTTGGACTTTGACTAGACTTTAGACTTGACGATTTAGGAATACCTACGGTGTTGAAAATTGAAACGAAAGTTCTATTTCCCGCCTTTTTATAACGCTTTTATTAGTTTCACCTGTATGTTTGCTTCCTTGCTTGTTTGTTTGTTTGTAACCGACTCCTTTGGGCTCGATTTTGTCCTACTTTGAACGATCAGATTTAATTCAAACTTTGCACACCTGTCAAAGACCGATGACAATGCAATAATTCGATTAAAATATCCGATTATCTAAATTAAATTCGCCAGGATTCATCAATTTCTTTTCACATCCTTTGCATGAGAGTAAGAGAGATAGAACTAGTGCGCGAACTACGCATGCGTGCAGTTCCAGGCTTACTCTTTGGCAAATCGTACTAAAAAGTAAAAAATAAATTATAGTTAAAAAAAACTAAAAAAACACGCTTTTATAGAAAATCTAATTAAAAAAAAAATTAATAAAGTTGGATTATGAATAGTGTAAATGAAAAATAGATGTTTATTATTGTAAAATATAATTGTTTTTTAAACTATAATTTAGTAACTTGACACTGGCGAATGGTTATAAGCCGATGCCATATATAAATTAAAAACTATATATATAGTTAATGACATCTTAAAAAGTTAGGTAACTATTTGGAGTTTTGCCGGGGAGTTCAATGGGTGACGTTGTGGAATTTGTAAAATTTCATAAATTTATGTTATCTCGGTTCTTAATGTGTAATATTGCTAGAATATTTGAGTTGATAAATATCAAACACAAATAAGTCCATCATACACAAAAAATATTTTTTTTATGTCTACTTAAAGTAAACTAAAATCTAAACATTCTGAAATGTTTCAATTTCCAATATGTCCTTGTAGTTTCTAAGAAATTCGCCAGTAAAATCTTCATTATTTTTCAAAATGTAATATGTCCATAGAAGCATTCACAACAAAAACGAATATGTCCAAACCAACCAATCAAATGACTCCTTTCGGTCAAAATGGCGCTCAGTAGTGTTTGTATCATTACCGACACAGTTAATTTAAATCGCAGAGCGTGCACTGTGTCGGTAATGATACAAACACTACTGAGCGCCATTTTGACCGAAAGGAGTCATTTGATTGGTTGGTTTGGACATATTCGTTTTTGTTGTGAATGCTTCTATGGACATATTACATTTTGAAAAATAATGAAGATTTTACTGGCGAATTTCTTAGAAACTACAAGGACATATTGGAAATTGAAACATTTCAGAATGTTTAGATTTTAGTTTACTTTAAGTAGACATAAAAAAAATATTTTTTGTGTATGATGGACTTATTTGTGTTTGATATTTATCAACTCAAATATTCTAGCAATATTACACATTAAGAACCGAGATAACATAAATTTATGAAATTTTACAAATTCCACAACGTCACCCATTGAACTCCCCGGCAAAACTCCAAATAGTTACCTAACTTTTTAAGATGTCATTAACTATATATATAGTTTTTAATTTATATATGGCATCGGCTTATAACCATTCGCCAGTGTCAAGTTACTAAATTATAGTTTAAAAAACAATTATATTTTACAATAATAAACATCTATTTTTCATTTACACTATTCATAATCCAACTTTATTAATTTTTTTTTTAATTAGATTTTCTATAAAAGCGTGTTTTTTTAGTTTTTTTAACTATAATTTATTTTTTACTTTTTAGTACGATTTGCCAAAGAGTAAGCCTGGAACTGCACGCATGCGTAGTTCGCGCACTAGTTCTATCTCTCTTACTCTCATGCAAAGGATGTGAAAAGAAATTGATGAATCCTGGCGAATTTAATTTAGATAATCGGATATTTTAATCGAATTATTGCATTGTCATCGGTCTTTGACAGGTGTGCAAAGTTTGAATTAAATCTGATCGTTCAAAGTAGGACAAAATCGAGCCCAAAGGAGTCGGTTACAAACAAACAAACAAGCAAGGAAGCAAACATACAGGTGAAACTAATAAAAGCGTTATAAAAAGGCGGGAAATAGAACTTTCGTTTCAATTTTCAACACCGTAGGTATTCCTAAATCGTCAAGTCTAAAGTCTAGTCAAAGTCCAAATAAATAGTCAGTGTAGTCCATGAGTCATGTCAGTCGATTCAGTAAAGTGGTAGAAGCTTTACTGAAAGTTCGAAGGGGGTTTTGGAGGGAAACTCAAAATAGCACGTTTTTAGAAGTTGTACCACTTGCCCACACTTGTGCACGTTAACGAATATTTAATGGTTAATATTCTAACAATATTACACATTAAGAACCGAAATAACACAAATTTATGAAATGCAAAATCCACAACATCACCCATTGAATTCCCCGGCAAAACTCCAACTATATTTATTTACAGACTACTACTTATATGTTTAGTGTTTTAGTAGTATTACTTATCATGTATGGTTTAGTGTGTTTGTGTCGTCACATCATTGCCGGAAGTTACTTCGAGATTTTTTCGTCAGTAGAAATCAAGAAATTAAAATACATATTTTTAAATCAAGTTTATTTAACAATCTTAAGTTTTTAATTTATGATATCGCTAGAATACGTTTTCCTAAGCCAAGTACTAAAGAAAATACGCGTACAATGTATGAAATTAAATATGAGTGTCAAGTAGCCTATTTTCGTTTAAATTTTCAACACAGTATTTTTAAATCGTCAAGTCTGAAGTCTAGGCAAAGTCCAAAAACAGTCAGTGCAGTCAATGAGTCTAGTCAGTGGATTCTATAAAGCTTTACTGAAAGTTCCTATGGAGTTTTGGAGGGAACACAAAATGGCTTGCTTTTTGTAGTTGCACCACTTGCCCACAGTTGTAATATCTAATGGTTAATATTCTAAAATATTACACATAATTAACCGAATTAGCACAAATTTTGGCGTTCATACAAATATAGCAACGTCGCACATGGATATTCTCGGCAAAACTCTCCAAGTGATAACTTAAAATGTAATTTATTAGGCATGACCACGGAATATTTATTATTCCGTGGGCATGATGATCTGAAATCAATTAATTTATTCCTTGGACCGATATCCGACCGAGCAATAGTTTTTGAAACTTGATACTATGTGTTTTTTGTTGTTCTGTCTTACTAACAGTGTATCAATACGAGTGAAAGAGACAGTACATGTATATATAGGTGTGTAAGCGTGTATTTCTTCTCGTGTTGTGACCCATTTATTAGGTCATAATATTGCAGTAGCTATCTGTATTTTTTTTTGTTTTGTCAATATAAATCAATTTATAAAGAACTGTTGAATTTAAAAACTGTTTTATGTGTTGCTCCGCAGCATATTGTGCCTCAAAATTGACGAGAGGATGTGTCAAATACTTGGAATTACCATTTCACACGTAAAGTTTAAGTATATGGGAAAATTTAGAAAATAAATTTCTTCTTTTATATCTGATCTGATACTTTGATATGGTAATAAAAATAATTTTTACCATCAAAAATCCCTGATTTTACTGTTAAGAGATCCCAGAGATTATTTATTACGGTATCTTTCTTGTTTTTCATAAAATGGATTTATATTTAGATTGTAAATATAAACATTAAAAAAAAACGATTTTTTTAGGAATCGATCTTTTAAATCTCGATATTTTTATGAATCTATTCATCAGGTTACGATAAGAATCGATTTCAAAATCGATCTTTTTCGAAAAGTATCGCCATCCTTTATCAAGACAGTATAGCGCTCTCGTATCCACAAGAGTTTTCTAGTGATCGCCATTAGCGACAGAAAATACCGTACTGTATAATTCGCTAAAGCGAGTATGGCGCTTTAGCACATAGTTCTGTACAGTGCGGTTCTAGCCATTGGATTTGTTCAGAACCTGTGCTATACTAATAAGTCTAAGTCCAAGGCCGCGGACTTGTAAGCAAAAATGTATAAATAATTGACACTATTGTTAACAATGAATACTATTTGTACCAGTGCTGGATCCGCAGACTGGACCGTGAGTATAGGCTTTTCAACAGTAGATTTCTTGACATTTTACAACCATAGCTAAAAATGATCATTGTCGATGGTCTGCTTGTTGAAATCTTAGGTTGAAATGTCGTATTTGTCGATGTTCGTCGCAATGTCTGTGACCGATACTGTAATTTCGGAAATTGAAAATGTTTTGTTTTAGTCTTGACATATTTTCTCTAAATATAATTAAAAGTTTCCCAGTGTAAATAAAAGGAAATCTAGAATTCTGGTTGGGGTTAAAAAAAAGGTGTGTGCTAGAAATATATCGGTTTACCCAATGACTCCCAACTATTGGCGCGTTAGTGTAACTGTACGAGAAAAATAGTTTGTGCTTCTATGCAGTTGTTAAAGAGTTTCATTTGTGTGTAGACGCGTGGTTATGGTCGAAGCATGCCGTCGTCGTCGCGGTCGCGGGGTTCCGGGCGCGTTCCTGACGGCGCGCCCCGGACCCAAGTCATAGCACCCATGTCGGAGCGGCAGCAATTAGCCCTGGTGATGCAAATATCGTCCCAAGATGCTCCCCCAGGTGAGTTGTTTCACCGAGCATTTGTTGTTGTTTATGTTAGAAATCAGATGTGCACTTCCCGCCTTTTTTGTACTCAGCCGCTCCGACCCCTGCAGAAGAACGGAAACGCACCAGACAACAACGGAATGAACACGGAGAAACGCCTCTACATGTAGCAGCAATTAAGGGAGACCACGAACAAGTAAAGAAGTTGCTCGACCAAGGCCAAGATCCGAATGAGCCAGACTTTGCCGGTAAATAAACATTGGTTAAAGAATTTGCCTAAAGAATGATAACTCAGGATTAGTTATTATAAACAATATTAGGTTAGTGGTGTAATTTTTAATAGAAATGTTAACATTCTTCAATTACAAATAATAAACTAATTGTCAAATGCTATCAATTAGTTCCTAAGGAAAGAACTAAAATTTACCAAAAAGGTTCATCAAACTAAGAAGTACTACTGTGATCGGGAATGTAGCATACAGAATGAAATGAATCCTCACTACTGTCATATCCAGAGACTTTCAAACTCACTTGTATTATATATTTTTTACCTGACTACGGCAAAGCCAAAAGGAATGGTAATGATTTTGGCAGTCTATACATACATACATAATGTCTGTTACAATGTAGTACCAAAAGTACTGATTGAATGAATTAGGTGTCAATAGATTAATAATAATAGCCCGGGTAACATAGGATATAATAATTTACTTAAAAATTATTGTTAATAAATAAAAGTCCTTTTAACTTCAAAATAATTTTCAAAAAATAGATTAGGTTAGGATTAAATGCAATAAACCGAACATACTAATTATACTATTATGGAAACAATATTATATATCAGCAGTTTTATAATACAGATCAAAATCAATTACACATATGTTATTCATGTATTTAGAGCAAATTAATGTATTTTATTATTATGTGCATAACAAATTTGTTTTAAAAACAATATCATCATCAGTCATTAGTAATACTTAACTTACTTATTACATTACAGTGATTTAATTCCATATTTTCTTCTAATTATGCTTTATGATTATTTATGCTGTTATAGGACTGAGATTTTTATAAGTTCTATTTTCATTGTAAAAGCATTATTTGAAAAAATATAAATATTAGGATAAACACTTTCATTATACATTATATAAGTTATCTAAAAGTTTGTACAGCACATGCCAGAATAGCTAGCAATTTTTTATTTTTTTTATTATAGTGTTATTCTGAAGTTTAAGCTATATTAAAGTTTCAATAAAATCCATTTAGTAGTTATTGTGTGGAAGCGTAACAAACATCCATAGTTCCATACATACAATACTGCATTTGTAATATTTTATTTTATTTTTAATATTGTAAGAATTATTTGCCATTGCTTTGCAGTTATTTATTATATAATTTTTTAATCACTAGCGATAATCAAATAATTTGATCAAAGCAATTATTTAAGCTAATGAAAGCAGTTCCCTTTTAATGCCTTGAATTATAACAGAGGTTAACAAACTTATTTTGTCTAACGCCCACTTTAAAAATCTGTTATTTTGTAGGGTCCTTTGTATATAACATAGGATATAAATGTAAACTAGCTGCTGCCCGCGGCTCTGCCCTCGTAAATACAGTATCCCATGGAAACACTACTTTTTTGGGATAAAAAGAGGATAAATGCATGTGTGTAGTAAGTAGGAGGATTTCAATTTCAGTGAGTTTTTAAAATATAAAGTAGCTGAACTTACAAATCATCCATCACCTCCTTAAATCACATCAGCGCCCCCAAATTTTTATGTGCCTCTTGCTGAGGCATCTAGGCCTCCAGCGACAACCACAAGAGGGCATTATCACCCACTTTAGGAAAGACTGCATTACAATATTAAGTTTGGTATGGAATCTAATTATTTTAATATTTGTGGATGGCAGTAAATGATACTTAACACGAATCTACATTTTTTGCAATATTCATATCCCATTGATTTTGTAGTCTTTGACATTATATAGGTTTTATTTGACATCTTTTCACATTTTACATTCGGCTATATTTTTTTTAGATCAAATTTATTCTTAATGGTGCTACTATTTGAACCGAATATTAATTTATGTTCATATTCTTTTCACATGCTTCTTTTTTCAACTCATTGTTTTAATTTTTTTTAAATAAATTTCATCAAAAGGTTGGACAGCACTTCACGAGGCATGCAGCTATGGCTGGTTACAAGTTGTTATGGTGCTTGTGAGTTGTGGCGCTAATGTTAATGCGAAAGGATTAGACAATGACTCGCCTCTTCATGACGCAACCACATCTGGAAACTTGAAAATGGTTAAATTTCTTGTTGAACATGGAGCTGATCCATTTCACAGAAATGCCAAGGGTAAAACACCTTCTGACTATGCTGCCCCTCACATTTATGAATATTTGCAGTCATTAAGAGGTAAGTAGGTTTACTTTTTATTTAATCTTTTCCAAAAGCGTATTTACTAAAATACTAATTGCAGTAACAAAAAAAATATATAATATATTTAAATCTACATAGTTACAAAATTACTGATATATAATACTTTTTAAGGTTCTGTACCCAAAGGCTAAAAACGGGACCTCTCTTACTAAGACTCTGCTGTCCGTCCTTCTGTCGGTCATCGGGCTGTATATCATGAACCGTGATAGCTATGTAGTTGAAATTTTCACTATTGCCGCTGTATCAACAAATACTAAAAACAAAATAAAATAAATATTCTATTGCACAGTTTGTTGATAACAAAAACAAGTTTGTTGTTGTAAGTTTTTTTGCTGTTTTGTACGGAATTCTTCGTGCACGAGTCTGATTTGCACTTGGCTGGTTTTTATTTGTAACTAGCTTTTGCCCGCGGCTCCGCCCGTTTAAATACAGTATTTCACGTAACCACTGTACTTTTTCGGGATAAATAGTAGCCTAATGTGTTAATCCAGAGCTCAAACTACTACTACACCAAATTTCATCAAATCCGTTCAGTGGCTTTTGAGTGAAATAAACACAAACATCCATCAATCCATCTTAACAAACTTTCACACTTATAATATTATTAGCTTTGGATTAGTAGGCTAATTACTTAATTTGCTTTTAGTATTGATTTTTAATTGAGGACACGCTTGATGCAAGCTTGATGCAAGAAGAAGCAAGTTTCCAATTATCAATAATTATTATTTAGTTGAAAACTTATTTTTGTAAACAATCATGTGAATAAAACAGCTGATACATTTGCTCATGGAGTATCTAAAATTAAATGTTTTACTATACTTTGATATGAAACTTCAACATTATTTAAGGCTTTAACGGAAATGGATTATGCATGTTACATAGTTCCTTTTTGCCATAGAAATACCTTCAACAATCATGTTCAAGGATTTTCAACAATCTTCATAGCTTTGAAGTCGGTACCATCCCGAACAACATCCTGCTAAAACAATATTTTATAGAACTCACGTTCAAATTTGACGGTACCGACTTCAAAATTAAGAAGATTGAGTAGAGAAATAGTTAAAATTTTAGCCGAATTTAAAAGGGGAATTATTTAGAAAATAAGTTTTATTTCATACTTTTTTGTGCATTTTTAGTTTGGACTTTCTTTTTTGTTTAAAAATAATACTTTTTCTCTTTTTAGTTAAATTAATTATCTATTATTATTATATTATATAATGAACACTTTAAGAAAGTTATAAATACAATAAAGCCTCTGCTATTCGTGACTCTCAGCAAAAGGAACTCAAGCGTTATTTCATGCCAATTTTCTGAGAGGCCGTAGTATTTCCCCCAAATAAGCATTACCGATCTGCGGACCTACTAAATCACCAGTGATGATAATGATTAGATACTATATTATTAAATAATAATTATTATGTATTGTAATAGTCGGCGGAAAAATGTAGCAGTAAGCATTAAATATGTATATTATAGTGATGATAACGACGATCACGATCACGAATATAATTTTGGCAATAGCAAAATTTCAGAGGAAGGACTCAGGAGTTCTTTTCAGTACTTTTGGCTCCAGGGTATACCGTGGTTAGATATGAACGCCGATGGGTAGTAGGTCGTCGGCGGCGTTACCTCCATAGGGTTTTTTCGAAGTTTGTATTTGGTAGTAAAAAAAACGTATAGTTCATAGCTATAAAAATATTTTTATGTATTGGGTTACAGTTACAGTGCGTGTACAATTAATGCCACTTTTTTGGCACACTGATGAAAAAAAAACAACGTAATTATACAATTCCAAAATATTTCTAGCAGTAACTGTGCTTTGATTCCAGAGAGCGTACTCACTGTCATTTTTTTCTATTTTTGTTTTATAAATGTCCACATTTTCAAGAACTAATGTCGAAGCCATTTTATAACTGACTGCGTAAGCTCTCTAGTGAATAACCAATAATAGCGAAGATCTCAGCCTGAAACACGGTTACAAAATCTGCAAAACAATATCTGTCTGTAGGTGGCATGTCCCCGTAGAATCCAGCGCCCGCCAGGTTGTCTTATTAACGTTGACTGTTAGCTTGACCCTTTGCACCAATTTTCGACGACTCAGTGCTGATTGCATTAGCCCAGCGACCACTGATGCGCATTAGCCCAGCACTAATATCCCTAGGTCGTCAGCGTATCCTTGAGCGTAGAATCTTCTATTGTTCAATTATTTCAGCGTCGGCGCGGCGCTCATATCTAACCGTGGTACAAGAGCTTACTTTTTGGTAGAATATGCTTGGAATACTTCATAAAAAGTAGAAATCACTATATGTGTCCATATAAATTTGGAAGAGTTCTCTCGATTTATCATGGATCCCCACATTAGGTCTCCACTTTGATGACCAAGGGACAAATTTCGAATTATAGCCTTTACAGCAACAAAAGAATTTTGCAAATAGGTTCACAAACGGCAATGGTCAAAGATATCCGTGTCGGTGTAAAAATATTATGAGAATTACCTATTATATTATCATCATGTGATGATGTATGTTGTGATGATGGTGATGATGATGATGATTACTGTAATTGACATAGTAGCAATGCTTACTGCTACATTTTTACCGCCGACTCTAACAATTGGTAATAATAATTATCATAATTATTTAATAATATAGTATCTAATCATTATCATCACTGGTGATTGTTTAGTAGGTCCGCAGATCAGTAATGCTTATTTGGGGAAATACCATGGCTTCTCAGAAAACGCATGAAATAATGCTTGAGTTTTTGCCGAGAGTCAAAATAGCGGAGGCTTTTTTGTATTTATAACTTTCTTAAAAATTTTCATAATATAAAAATAATAGATAATTAATGTAACTAAAAAGAGAAAAGGTATTATTTTTAAACAAAACATTAAAACCTACCTTCAAAGTAAAAATGCACAAAAAGTATGAAATAAAACTTATTTTCTAAATAATTCCCCTTTTAAATTCGGCTAAAATTTTACAATTTCTCTACTCAATCAATCTTCTAGTAGAGAAATAGTAAAAATTTTAGCCGAATTTAAAAGGGGATTTATTTAGATAATAAGTTTTATTTCGTACTTTTTTGTGCATTTTTACTTCGAAAGTAGGTTTTAATTTTTTGTTTAATCTACAAATCTACTACTGTTCGTTGTACGTGAGCCTCAAATTTTTATTTTATTCTGTTTTTAGTATTTGTTGTTGTAGTTGTTATAACGGCAATAGAAATACCTACATCATTTGTGAAAATTTCAACTGTCGAGCTAGCACGGTATTAGAAGGTTAAGATACATCCTGGTGATAGACGGACGGACAGCAAAGTCTCAGTAATAGGGCCTCGTTTTTTAATCGACTTCCAAAAAAGAAGGCGGTTATGCATTCGGCTGTATATATTATTTTTTTACCATTTGGGTACCGAACCCTAAAAATGGTAACGTCGTCTAAAGAATATTTATTAGAGTTCATTAATGTATCTAAAATTTTAGAGCCACTATGGTTGTTAAAAACTATAACCCGACTACGTAAAAACGTGGTCAAGTTGGAGCCGTGGTCGTACCCTCTAATGGCTTCTAAGCGTCAGTTTACACCGAGATGCGACGCGTTTAGGTATGTGCTGACCCCAATACCTACAGACGGCTGCGATTTTATCGACTGTTCCGAATCTTGTATAGTAGGTGCGACCACGGCTCTACCTTGACCATTTTTTTACCTATGCATTTCTGGATTTCTATCTGAATTATTTTCTTGTTTCGGCCTTTCTAGTTAATTTTTACGTAGTCGGGTTATAGTTTTTTTAACTTATTTTTTATTTCGTATTTTTCCGTTTACCAATCGAACATATTTTTGGAATAATATAAATAAATTATTAACCAAAACACTTCAAATTAAAAATATCCTCTTCAAGAGCGCGGAGCGAGCTATTTCTAGATTTAAGAAACGATTATATTATTATATTATGAACGAAATATTAATATATTTTATGAAGGTAAAATAATATATAAATTATATATTTTTGTCTTATATTACGTAATGTTCGAAAATTGGACAACTGGACAGTAGGTATGAATTGTATAACCGCAATTTAAACGTGTATTTTGACATATTTGTGCAAACACACGACAAATATGTGAAATATATATGTACATATTTGTGGTGTGCTCGCCACGACCTTTCTTTTGATACCAAAGACGTGATGACTATTTCGGTAAATTTTTTTTAGATGGTACAATCTGAGGTTCAATTTTCGAAATCCAAAATTTAAAAAGAAATAGCCTATGTTATCCGCGGCATCATTACGGATCTATTGACACCTCATGTATTAAAATCGGACCAGTAGTTTAGACACAGCTAGGAACAAATATACACACATACATACATAGACTCCAAAAATCATCTAAAGACTATTACTATAAAACAAAGAGAAATGATTTCTAATTTCTATAACATATTACTGGAAAAATTTATTGCACAATAATTCGGTTTCGCCGATAGCGTGACTCCAGTTTCAGCAAAATACAATTAATAAATAAAATAATAGCCTAACCTAACCAAGAGCATGTCACGATATGTCTAAGGATGGTTCCGTAACTATCAACGCGCAATACGTTTTCTTTGAATTACTTTTATTGTCATAAAGTTATTACAGAAGCTAGGAGAGCGGACAGACAGATGGACGGATAGAGAGAAACTATAAGGGTTCCTTAAGTATTACGGAACCCTAAAAACGCGACCAAAACTCGCGGCAAACCAGATGCTATTTTCCGTTTATGTGCTTGAATCCGTTCAGGCCGAACCTTAGATTAAAACGCCTGGAAACCGGGTACGCGCATGAAAAGTGAAGCAAATAATACTGAGCCATATCGACTCAGCAGGGCAATCGCGTTAGGTTTTTTCAGTTGATTCGTAAACGAACCGTGAACGTTAATGGACTTTTTGAATGATTCGGTATCGCGCTAACGTTTTGACAGATAGTTGGAACGCAGCAGACCAAGCGCAAACGCTGTCAAAACAAAAAGTTGATACGATGCTACTTTTTCTCACACGTTTATGAAACGTTTCTTGTATTGGTGTGTTAAATTGTTGAGAATATGAGGTAAAAAATGACTTGTAAAATCAAATAAAAGTCAAATTGAGTTCCGATTGGAAGGATATGAATCGAACCGAAACTGAATCATAAACCAAAGCAGAGTTGAACCTGAATTCAAACGATAAACAAAATCGCGATTGTCCTGCAGTTTGTTCAAACGACGACTCCGACGTGTGTATACATTATGACGGTTTGTGTTGTTATTGGGTATCACAATGCATCGGAAAATAATTAAAAAGCTTCGGACATAACGTTTCATATGTAAGTAGTACAACTTGACTTGTATTAAACAAAATATTTAAAACATTTTAAAATGAAATCATATTATGTCGCCACCTTGCTGCCCTATTGTGAACTGTGAAAGTGTTACTAGTAATAAGTATATAATAATAAATTTTTCATGGCTAACTAATAGTTGCAAGTTTGCTAACTATCAATTTAAAGTATTGCCAGTATTAATATAATCCTAAATATATTCCTTAATACTAGTTTAATATAAATAATGTTCACAAATCATATTTAGATGGTTTAAAATTAATTTATAGTTATACTTTTACAACTCACGATATTAAAAAAAAAAACAAATACAATAATTCCAATTTTAAGAGCATTTTCCCACTTTCGGGGAAATTGTCCCTTAAAGCTGTACACAATCCACAAAATTAAACTTTTGTTTGTGTGCGTATCGGCGAACGTAAATATGTAATTCTTACGCCTACATCTATATGTTGCTTGCTTCACTTAGTACGATGCGTTTGTTTGAAGACTATCGATCTAGGCGTTATTAATCTAAGGGACGAACTGACGTCAGTTCGGTCGGATGCGATTTTTTCAGTGTATGTGCTCGAATCCGTTCAGGCCGAACTGACGTCAGTTCAAACTGAAACGATCGGCTTCTCGTCTGTGGGATCCTTTAAGGCCATTTAACACGTTTACTGTGAAGCTCAATAACACAATATTTCCCCTGGTGCGGTACAAGATGATATTGCCCTGTACTGTGTAATATTTCTAGTGCGATACAAGGCTAATATTTCCGGTACGCATTTATTTTAAACTTTTATTTCTAATAAATTTGTATGTTTATGGCAAGTTTTTGACTTCTATCAATATCTAAAAACCTTGAACTATGTACATTTGTCTTGGTTGTAGAATTCGACAAGTAATTTTTTACTTAAAGATAATAAATGCTTTACCGGACTTATATGTCATGTAGCGCACCTGAAGTAGTGAAAATTTTCAAATATTCGATAAACAGTAGTGATGTTAATAAAAAAAAAATATACGTCTATCGATATTATTTTTATTAAGTATAAAAATATTAGTTACCAATATTATTTTCGTGAGATTTATTAAAACACTCAATTTGTCTTTTGGCACCTTTTTATCAGCTTCTCGGCTAGTCATTGTTTTTCGTAATTCCTGATATCAAAGTACCTATCATATATGACTTTTTCTTCAAAAACACGCGCCAACATTTTTTTCGAGAGCTTCATTTTACACTATTACGTATTTTAAATAAAGGCCGAGAAAATATAACAAATGTCGATAAGCATAATTATAATCGGTTTCTAAGGTCAGCTTCTCACTAACGCATATGCCCTTGCCGCCAGTGCGATATCGGAGATGCACATACAAGTCATATTTGCCCGGTAACGCACTGAATGCAAAGTTTTTCGTTCTGTGCGTACAAGGCAAATATGCCATGTAGCCATCTTTATTCTATTATAAGCACGAGCGAGAAAACCTAGTTTTTGGCGTTCGCACCACGGGAAAGTTCAGTACATGTCATGCCATATTCGTATTATATATAAAGCTACTAGGTGAAAAGTTGCTTATAACTGGTTGACAGGGTAGAAGATGGCTAATAGTGAACTTCTTGACCCGATTCCCGAATAAAGCATATGTTTATGTCAATTAATTTGTATTGTTCTTTGAGGGGATAAAACCGACATTTCCTATACTTTATACTAATAAACAATAATAGCGTAGGGGCGTAGAGTGATTGCCCCATCCGCAAATGTTCTCTGTAAGTGCCTTCACACGTTCTACTTGTGAAGATCCGGTTGCAAAACGCTTGACGATCGCACTACTGGGTATCAACCCAGTTGATAGATGAGCATATTATACTAGCTAGCTGTACCCCACAACCGTTGGTCTGTCTTAACTATGAACTGAAATAAATAAATAACTACCAACAACTACATATATGTAGGTTGTAACCTACGCCCACTATCTACTCCTATACCTACCCCTACAACTTACAGGTGATGCGAGCGCACTACTGGTAATCAACCTAAAGTAAGGCGAACCAGACGAGATAAAGAATGTAAACAAATTTTCAGGGGTTCAAAACATTCTTATTTGAATAAATTATTATAAAGTTCGAATTTTAATCACTGTCGTCTGTACTAGACAAAGATGATTCATCGGAAGAGTCCGAGTCAGCTGTGTTTATGATAAAACTATCTATTGTATTATCAATCATGTTGTCAATATTGCTATAAAAATTGTCCTCGACTTTTATTACATGATCCACACAATTTCGCCATTTATCAGCAGATACACGTTGGATCCCCTCTTGTAGCAGTTTTTTCACATCTTCAAATTTAAATGTAGTATTATTGCGAGCTACGTGTCCCTTTATGTCAGTCCATACGAGTTCAATGGGATTGAGCTCGCAATGATAAAGTGGCAGTCTTAGGACTTCCACCTTAAATTTTTTAGCGAGCTCATCCACAGCGTATCTTTGGTAGTTCGCCTTTACGTCATTCACTTTGTTTAAAAGTTCTGCCTTTACGTCTTTTTCATCATAGCTTAGTTCTTTATTACGCAGCCATTCTTGAATACTTGCTTTTCTCCATGCTCTGGTGGGTGTTTTTTCTTGGCGTCTTGAGTGGTAAGGAGCATTGTCCAGTAACACTACAGCATTTTCACCAAGTTTTGGTAAAATATTCTCAAACCACTGCTCAAAGCGGTTCGCGTCCATTGACTCGTGGTAATCACCTGTGTTTTTTGACTCAAATACATCATCAGCCCCCTCTGTGAAACCATTTTCATTTCCCATATGCACCACAATCATTCGTCTGCCCTTTGAAGTAGGGTTCTTTGCACCCGTACTCAGTCCCTCCATAAAAGCTTGCCGTTTTGAAGTTATTGTAGTATCCACGTAAGTTTTTGAAACAGTGTGCCCTGAAAACGAAATAAGTTTTACATTACCAGTGATATGCACTGCCGAAAATTCTAATTATTTTAGTAAGTCATCTTCTTATTTTGTGGGCTGCAAGGCTTATCGATCCCAGAAACCCAACGAGAGAACAACAAATAAAGTGACTTTTTAGTATGTGTGTCCCCTGCGGGAACCGAACCCGCGACCTCCAGATTAAAAGCCCACGCTCAGCCCACTCGGCAACGGAGGCAGTAAGTAAAGTAAGGGCAAAAGCTAGTATTTATTAACATAATAAAGGCACAATTATTTGACAAACCTGCATTCACCCATGTTTCATCCATATAGAATATAGAGCGATTCTCCGTTCGGTATTTTTTAATCTTTCTTAAGTAATTCATTCGCCATTCTCTGTCTATTAAAGCATTGTTTCTTTGTAGTTTTATATACTTAAATTTTAAATGTTTAAGTATTTTCTGAAATGTCGATCTCTTAATGTTAGGTAATTCTTCATCATCATTGACAGCTTGGAGTACTTTTTTTAATGTAGGTAATTCGCTTTTCAGATAAAAGCTATGAACTTTCTTTCGTATGGCCTATTTATCAAACTCGTCCATTTTTTCCGAGAATGTGACCCTTTTTTGGTTGTTGATGGGCTTTGTACATTCCCAGTTGTTGCATATTCTTTTATAATTCTATATACGGAAGCGACAGCGATGCCCAAAATGCTCGCTGTTTTCTCCATTATACTTGTTTTGTACGGATATTCATCAGTAGGCCAAGTTTGCTTCACGTATTTGTGCACATTAACGACCATTCATTTTTCATTCGATGTAAAATACGTCCGCTGTAAATAAAAAAAAATGTGAGGAATGGTAAATTTTAGACTATTTTCTTATTATTATATAAAAATAATCTTTTTTTGGGTATGGAACCATAAAAATCAAAATTATGGTAATGGTTCAAGTGCAAATGAATTAATAAATTAACTTACCTTTTGACGCTTTTTGCGTGGTGAATTGATTTCTTTCAAAGGTCCGCCGAACCGGCGAAAGGAGCCGCCAGGCTGTGATTCCATAATTAAAATCAACAACTAAGCACTCACAATAACAGCAAAAATCAAAAATAAAACTAACCGAAACGGAATAATAACAACAAAAAACCAAGTAAATACGGAGACGAAAAAATATGTATCACTTCGAACGCAATCCAAACAGGAATGAACTTGTTCACAATTGTTTGGCGTACCAAATGTTGACAACTGCGGCACTGGCCGCTTTCCTGTACCACGAAACACGCTACGACAGCTGTCGTCGACCAACTGACGTCATTTTTGCATACGAGTGATAAGGACAGATATAATATTAACTCACTTTCATAATGCAACTCAGTAGCGGTCCGTTTATTTACGTTTTTTATCTCGTCTCGTTGGCCTTACTTTAGTTGATAGATCCTTGCAGAGCATACATACTAATACTAGCTGTTTCCCGCAGCTCTGCCCGCGTAAAAATACTATCGACTAGCCCGCGGGAATACTGTACTTCTCCGGGATAAAAAATAGCTTGTTTTATTTAATCGAGAGCCTAAACTACTACCATACCATATTTCATCAAAATCCGTTCAGCACTTTTTGCGTGAAAGAGTAACAAACATCCATCTATCCATACATCCATCCATCCTCCCAAACTTTCACATTTATAATATTAGTAGGTTTGTAGTATAATAATATTAGCTGCACCCAACAGGCGATCTTCTATCTTAATTATGGACTGGAATAAATAAATAACTACCAACAACTACACCTAAAACCTATACGCATTGTATACACCTACTACCTACCCCTACAACCTACAGGTGATGCGAACACACTCCAGTAGTGCAACCCATTACCCAGTTGATACATGAGCATAATATTATACCAATACTAGTTGTACCCAACAGACGTTGTTCTGTCTTAACTATGGTCTATTGACTGGAATAAATAAACAACTACACCTTTTATCTACTCCTACAACTACTATCTACACCTACTCCTACTGCAACCTACAGATGTGTGAAAGAGTTATCGACAATTGAGGGTTGAAGATTGTTACATTACTATAAATATTACTTACAAAAAATTAAACTGACTTCCAAAGTAAAAATACAAAAAAAGTATGAAATAAATCCTATTTTATAAATAATTCCCCTTTTAAATTCGGCTGAAATTTTAACTATTTCTCCACACAATCTTCATTAGTTTGAAGTCAGTACCAGCCTAATATTATACCAATACTAGTTGTACCCAACAGACGTTGTTCTGTCTTAACTATGGTTTATTGACTGGAATAAATAAACAACTACACCTTTTATCTACTCCTACAACTACTATCTACACCTACTCCTACTGCAACCTACAGATGTGTGAAAGAGTTATCGACAACTGAGGGTTGAACATTGTTACATTACTATAAATATTACTTACAAAAAATTAAACTGACTTCCAAAGTAAAAATACAAAAAAAGTATGAAATAAATCCTATTTTATAAATAATTCCCCTTTTAAATTCGGCTGAAATTTTAACTATTTCTCCACACAATCTTCATTAGTTTGAAGTCAGTACCAGCCTAAACAATATCCTGATAAATAATTATTATTTATATATATTGGTTATGCATTCGGCTGTATATATATATATATATATATATATATATATATATATATATCTCTTGTATGCTCAACGACAATTCCGCCGTCTGTTGACCTATTTTCAAAATTATTATTTTTTGTTTGGGAACTTTTTAGTCACATTTGTTATTGTATAAATAAAACTTATTTCCTCGATAATTCCCCTTTTAAATTCGGCTAAAATTTTAACTGTTTCTCTACTCAATCTTGCTAATTTTGAAGTCGGTACCAGCCCAAACAATATTCTATGATATTTTATAGAACTCACGTTTAAATTTGCTGGCTCTGTTCAGCACTTTTGGATCCAGGGTATACCTTGGTACATAAACTTACTTTTTGGTAGTATATGCTTGAAATACTTCATAAAAAGTAGAAATCACCATATGTGTCCACTGTCCATACAAATTTCGAACAGTTCCCTAGATTTATCATGGAAGGAAATAGGTTTACATACGGCAACGTAATGTGATGATGTACGGTGTGACGATGGTGTTGATTATGATGATTACCGTAATTGACAACGCCGAAATCCCCAAACATGTATCTTAATGGAGTCAGGAGTTCTATTCAGTACTTTTGGATCCAGGGTATACCTTGGTGCAAAATCTTACTTTTTGGTAGCATATGCTTGGGTTACTTTAGAAAAAAGACTTCGAAATCACCATGTGTCCATTTAAATTTCGAGGAGTTCCCTCGATTCGTCATGGATCCCATCTGATAGGTCACCACTTTGGTGAAAACGGGACCAACTTGGGATTTACATTAAAAAATGAATTTTGAAAATCGGTCCACAGACGACGGAATAATCGTTGAACATACAAAAAAAAAGTATACAGCCTTTTGTATATTAGCCAGTATTTTGATATTATTAAGTAATAATATGCATGCAGACTGCAAAATTTTCACAGTAAAATAAGTAAAAAACTATAGCCCGACTACGTTATAAAAAAGGGGTCTAAAAAGTCATGGGTACAAATTTTTGTACCCATGACTTTTTAGACCCCTAAATATAATACAATATAAAGTATAAGATCTATGCAATCAAAACTTTACATGTTTAATAACTGCTACTGGGAACATATCCTGAAATTTTCATTTATCTGGTGTAATCCAAACCCAAGTTTAGGGTTCAAAAAATCGACGAAACGCTACAAAAATTTACAAATACGACTATTGAAATATTTAGTAAGTAGAAAAGTAAAGTACGAATGTAATACAGAATATGAGAAATTATTTAAAGTGTGCAATATTTTGGCGATAGATAAAAAAGTGGAGTACTTGATAGGCTTACATTATTACTATAGTAATGAATTTAAAGTGATAGTAGATAATAAATATAATACTAGGAGGGTAAGAGAGCAAAGACTGATTAAAGCAAAAATAAAAAACTACTATGGAGAGGACGAATAAATACTTAGTACCTAAAATATTTAATAAGTTAGATATATTCAGACACACAGAAAAAATGTCAACTGGAATAATAAAGAAAAAGTTAAGGGCTGCATTGTTAAATTAAAATTATGAGTTTAATTACTTTTTTTTATAAACTGTAAATTTCTTTGAAGTTAAAAACTTAGTTTTGTTTTTTTATTATTTTATCTTTTGTACTAAATACATAACTATTCATAATATTATGCAACAAATATTATATTAGATGAGCGCATCTCGCCGTCAAACACTCGTTTGGCGAGATACAACTTTAATTGTATATGTTTCTTTTTATGAGTAAACAAATAAATAAAAATATGTGGTCTGGTTGTGCCCTTGCGCTTCGTTTGGTTCGTATTGGCGGGGGGCACGGTAGGAGTCGACAGGGCATGATATTTTTTTTAACCTTAATTACACATGTTCTTCAATTTATACTTTATGTGGTTCTTAGTATAGAGTTCTTCGTATAGATTTGGGGATACCGGCGTTGTTTAAAGAACTGCAAGCATATGCCAACATAACACTTACAGTAATTATCATCATCATCACCATAAATCATAAATAACGTTTTGAGAGTGAGAATAGCGGAGGCGTGTTTGTATTTATATCTTTCTTGAAATATTTTAATAAACATTTAATAAATATAACTAAAAAGATAAAACATATTATTTTACCATATTATTCCATCAGTCGGTACCAGCACCATACTTGAACGTGAGTTCTATAAAATATTGTTTTATCAGGATGATGTTCGGGCTGGTGCCGACTTCAAAATGTTGAAGATTGAGTAGAGAAATGGTTAAAATTTTAGACGAATTTAAAAGGGAAATTATTTAGAAACTAAGTATTATTTGATACTATTTTGTGCATTTTTACTTTAAAAGTCGGTTTTCATTTTTTGTTTATACACCGACTCGAATATCTATGAACATTACTTTGTCGTTTGTGAATCTATTTGCAAAATTCTTTAGTTATTGTAAAGGCTATTATTATTCGAAATTTGTCGATTGGTCATCTAAGTGATGACCTGGTTATAAGATCCATGATAAATCTTGGGAAGTCTTCGAAATTTATATGGACACATATAGTGATTTCGACTTAGTCTGAAGTAGTCCAAGCATTAAACAGAACTCTTGAGTCCTTATAGATACGTATTTGGGGATTTCGGCGTTGTTTAAATAACTGCAAGCATATTCCACTATGTCAATTACAGTATCATCACCACCACCATCATCATCACCATCATCACACCATACATCATACATCATTATGATGATAATGGGTACTTTTCATAGTCTTTTACATCGATACATATCCTTGAATATTACTCTGCCGTCCTTTGGTCACCAAAGTGGAGACCTGAGGGTCAATTCTGCTAAATATAACCTGCAATAATATAATCACAATCAAGTCCAAACACGCTAAAACTGTCAAACCGTTATTCTCGTAAACTTTAAAGCAGCGTCTAACGCCTTCTGATTGGTCCAAACGTCATAAAATCAGTTTATGATAACAAGTCGCTTCACTTATAATACAATCAAAGTAAAATGAACTTTAAATACGAGAATTGAGGTTCTGATAATGTTATCCATGAGGAATCGAGGAAACTAAATTTATAGGGTCATAGAGATTTGACTTTAGTTAAGTAAAACAAGCATATGCTACCAAAGAGTAAAATTTTGTGCCAAGGGTGTACCCTGGATTCAAAATCACTGAACAGAACTCCTCAGTCTTTAAATATACACGTTTGGAAACTTCGGCGTTGTTTTAAGAACTGCAAGCATATGCCATTGTCCATTATATTATTATAACTTACAGTAATCATCATCATTATCTTATATACAATACCTAATGGAAGCTTGGCGCGTATTCAATTATACGTTCGAACGCTTCTTTTAAACTTCCTTAAAACGTATTATTAAAAATATAATAAATATGACTAAAAAGGGAAATAATATTATTTTTAATCAAAAAATTAAACCGACTTCAAAAGTAAATATGCACAAAAAAGTATGAAATAAATCTTAGTTTTTTAAATAATTCCCCTTTTAAATTCGGCTAGAATTTTAACTATTTTTCTACTCAATCTTCATAATTTTGAAGTCGGTACCAGCCAACTTAAATGTGACAGATTTCTATAAAATATGGTTTGGGCTGGTACCGACTTCAAAATTATGAAGATTGAGTAGAGAAATAGTTAAAATTGTAGCCGAATTTAAAAGGGGGATTATTTAGAAAATAAGATTTATCTCATAATTTTTTCTGCATTTTTACTTTGGATAATAAGGAAATATAAAATGCACAAGGACTCGACCAATAAAAACCTTTGACGTCATTGGGCTTGCATTACGATTGATGATATATAAATTATATTAATCGATATGCAACGCATGTGTCCACTCTGATAGATACAGCACGTTGGGTGAATTTAGCGATAGAATCTTCTATACAATTAAGTGAAATTGAAGTATTTGTTTGAAATTTCAAATTATTAACAGCTTTGGACTAAATTCATATGATAGTAAATACGGTACATACACCAAAACATCCAATTTTTGTCCGTCTATTCGTCTGCTTGTCTGGTTGTTTGTGCCAGCTAATCTCTGAAACGGCCGGACTTATTTTGACCAAACTTTCACTGGTGGAAAACTGATGCTATAAGAATTAACATGCCTAATTTTATCTTAGGGTTTAAAAACCGATGTTTACTTATTATTTAGTTATTTTTGTACGAAGTTTACCATATAGTGCATTTTTAACCGATTTCCAGAAAAAGGAGGCGATTGCACTTTCGGCTGTAGGTATATGTAATATATATACTTTAATAGTTTTTTTTTGTGTGTCCAACGATAGTTCCGCCGCTGTGGGTACTGAACAGAATATGATATGCCATCATACCACTTACAGTAATCATCATCATCACCACCATATTCACACGAAACACTAACATATTATTATGATTATATAGGTATTATTATCTACTCATCAGAATTTTGTGCACCGAAATCAATGTCTTTGAAATTTTGGTATTGCCAAAATTATATTCGTGATCGTCACTATAATATATTTAATGCTTACTGCTACATTTTTTCGTCGACTACTACAATAGATAATAATTATTATTTATAATATAGTATCAATAATCACTGCTGATTGTTTAGTAGACCCACAGAGCAATAATGCTTATTTGGGGAACTACTACTACGACCTCAGAAAACTGACATAAAATAGCTGAGTTTGTTTTGCCGAGAGAGTGAGAATAGCGGAGGCTTTTTTGTATTTATAACTATATTAAAATATATTTATAAACATTTAATAAATATAACTTATTGTCCATTATATTATTATAACTTACAGTAATCATCATCATTATCTTATATACAATACCTAATGGAAGCTTGGCGCGTATTCAATTATACATTCGAACGCGTCTTTTAAACTTCCTTAAAATGAATTATTAAAAATCAAAATTATTAAGATTGTGTAGAGAAATAATTAAAATTTTAGGCGAATTTAAATGGGGAATTATGTAGAAAATGAGTTTTATTTCATACCTTTTGTGCATTTAAACAAGAAATAGTTAAAATTTATGCCAAAACTAAAAGGGGAATTATTTAGAAAATAAATATATTTATAAAAGGGACGATAAATTATTTCATACTTTTTTGTGCATTTTTACTTTGGAAGTCGGTTTTCATTATTTTTCAAATTAAGTATATATAACTCCTGAACTATCACCATGTTTTTTTTTTCTATTTTTCGAGCCAGCCGATTAGCTTTTAAAGCCGTTAAGCTGATTTCGACTTTATTGTGTCAGTCCGATTGGCAGATTGGTATGCTTATAAGTATAATTTTTGCTTTGTTCGAAATCCAACTCCGAGCGAAGCTCGGTTACCCAGTTACTTTAAATGGATATAGATGGATGAAATTTGGTACCTACAGTCATAAATTGTAACCGTCCAAACGGTTAGTACTAGGAAGATTAAACTTTGAATGGATATGTGTTGTACCTGTTACCACGTAGGAAAAGTGCTAAAATAAAATCACGAAAAATATTATATTTTTTTGGGGAACTTTATGTTTTTTTTTCTCGCGGTTACCCCAAAGTGTGGTGGGTATCATTCGATAGTCTTTTAAAACATTGAGAGCTTGCTAAGATTTTTTTATTTAAAAGAGCATTTTTTTGTTAAAATATCTAATATCCTCTAAAAGATAAATGGCTGGCTCGAAAAATTTGACAATGAAACAAATTCATGATGTTAGTCCATGCGATGAACTTTAAAGGAAAATTATAACGGTTTATGTTACTTTGTTAGTTTAGGAGTTATAGATGTCTTGCTTGTATAATGCGCTCACTTTGACAACTTCGTTCAAAAATAACGAAGTAATAAGTAAACATGTAAAATATTGGTGTTCACTTATTTTTAACCGACTTCCAAAAAAAAGGATGCGGTTATACGTTCGGCTGTGTGTATATATATATTAGGGCTTTACGTATAAAATTGCCGTTTTGTATGAAAAAATTTAAATTTTTTTTTTTCATGTATTTTTTATTTGTATTAATCGAAGTAATCACCCATGCAATCAATGCATCTTTGCCAACGCAGTGGCAGTTTATTGATGCCCTTCTTAAAGAAATCAGTTGGACGGGAGGCAACAAATTCTTCAAAGGCATTTTGTACTGCCTCTCGGGTATTGAATTTTTTTCCCGCCAAGAAGTTATCCAAATTTTGGAAAAAGTAGTTGTCTGTAGGCGCAAGGTCTGGTGAGTAGGGCGGATGACGGAGAGCTTCCAACCCCAGTTCTTGCAACTTGGAGACCGTCTGCTGTGCAGTATGAGGTCACGCGTTGTCGTGCGTAGCATCATAGGAGCAGCGGAGACGAGAGATTGACCAATGCTAGTTGGAGATGTGCCAGCTTCTCCATCATTGTGTTCAGTTCTTCACAGTACACATCTGCAGTAATGCTCACCCCGTTTGGTAAGAAGCTGTGATGAATCACACCGGCGCTAGACCTCCAAACAATGACCATCACTTTTCTAGGAGTAAGTTTTCGTTTAGGGCATTGTTTAGGTGCTGAACCAGGACCCAACCAACTTGCTGAGCGCTTGCGGTTATCAAACAGAATCCATTTTTCATCGCAGGTAACAATGCGGTTCAAAATTCTTTCATTTGTGTGTCTGTTGAGCAGTGCAAGGCACTGAGTTCGTGGGGCACCCATTTGTTAAGCTTTTTTACCTTGCCAATTTGACACAAATGGACGAATATTGTTTTGACGCTAACGTCGAAAGCTGCTGCTAATTCAGCCGTAGATTGTGTATCATCAGCTTCCACAATCGCCTTTAATTCGTCATTGTCGACCAAAGTCTTCGGACGACCGCGAGGTTCATTTTTCAGGTCGAAATTTCCAGAACGGAAGCGATCAAACCAATAACAGGTGGTGCGTTGGTTTGTAGTGTTAGCTCGGTAAACGTCGTTGATGTTGCGTGCCGCTTGTGCCGCGTTGCTGCCACGACGGTACTCATATTCCATAATTACTCGAATTTTTAACGTATCCATGATGACGAAAAAGATTGAAATGCGATGAAAATGTAACACTAATCAATAAACAAATGACAACTTTTGGAAAAAGAATTCCATGTTTTTAAAAAAAAATAATTTGAAATTAGAATTCTTAGCCAAACAAAAATTATTTTGATTTGAAATGGCCAGTACTGCAGAACGGCAGATTCACAGGTAAATACCTATTATATATTATGAGCGCCGCGCCGGCGCGTCGCCGCCGCCGCCGCGAAAATATATCCGTGCGCCGAGTGACTATCAGTGTTCATATTACCCAAGTCATATAGACCCATATAAGCCTTCCTTCTTTCATGCTTTAAACAACGAGAAGGTGGTTAACCTCCACATAAGGGACACCTTTCTCATCGAAAGGGTTCTGCATGAAATACAACATGCTTACTAGAAAGGCAGATCTACTCAAACGGCGATGATGGAGCTAGTAAATCGCATTGATAGAGCCACTGAGGATAAGGAGTTTGCGCTAAGCGCCTTTTTAGATATTGAAGACGCGTTTGACAACACCTCTACCTGATCTATTACCCTGATAACCTGGCTTCAAGAATTATAAATCCAACTACTATAGAGTGGATCAAAGCCACGCTTAACAATAACGTAGCATCATAAGCTATCATGGGCTTGACGCTCAGAAGCAGGCTGACCCAAGGATGTCCACAGGGAGGGGTGGTGTACTGTCGCCGCTGCAGTGGTGCCTGGTAGAGAATGGGCTGCTAAAAAAAAAGAACGATAGAGAAGGTTCTATGCCCAAGGATACACTGACGACCTAGCGATACTTGTGGTGAGCAAATGCATCAGTAGTCGCTGGGCTAATGCATCAGCACTGCAGAAAGTCGTCGAAAATTGGTGCAAAAGTGTCAAGCTAACAGTCAACGCTAATAAGACAGTCTTGATACCTAACACCAAAAGTTGGAGGGACTAAAACCCCTAACACTCTTCGGGAAAACTACCACGTTTGCTAGCGAGGTAAAATATCTTGGAGTGACCCTAGATAAAGGACTTACTTGGAATAAGCACATCGAGCACATTATGAAAAAGGCTAGATGTGCTCTGGGGTCCTGCCGCTGGGAGTAGACTTGTCAGCTCTAAATGAGGCCTTTGGTCGAAGGCAATGATATGCATGGTTATACACAGCTGTAGTGAGGCCGATAGCCACATATACGCAGCCAAAAATCTGTACAGGTCAACTGCATCAAACATGAGGCTGGCCTGTCTGATAATCACGGTGCGCTCTATTCGGCACCCACCGCTTCACTTGAAGCCCTGATTCACCTGACTCCACTTCCTCCACTTCCTCTGCTTGTTCATATGGAGGCTAAGCATGCTGTTCTTGGGTACATGACAGATAGGACGAAACGGGGCTCCACCCTACTTGGACAACTGTAATTGTCTCTTCTTGAGACACCTTTCATGGCCATGCCATCTCACGCCATGATCAAGGTGCATAGCTTCTAGAAGCTGTACCTTCTAGGGAGGACTGGGAAGGAGAGCCTATGCAGTCAGTTATACAAACGGCTTCGACGTCAGTTCTTGAAAATATGGACGTTTATAAAACGAAAATAGAATAAAATTACAGTAATTACGCTCTCTGGAATCAAAGCATTCTGCTGGAACTATTTGGGAATTGTATAATTGAGTACGTGGTCTTTTTCATCACTAAAAAAGTGATACTAATTATTATATTGCATTGTAATTGTATGTAACCCAATACATTATAGTATTTTTATAGCTATATAGTGCAAGAACACATTAAATCAAATTTTATTACGAAATATGCGAACTTTTACATTTATTGGTATTGGAAAATAAAGGCTGGTTTATAAACACAAAAACAAAATGAAATTCAAATATGGTACTGTCACAAATAAAAGAAAATGTTCTATAGAAGAAATCTTGT
Organism: Phengaris alcon alcon; assembly: GCA_037179445.1. Classification (NCBI taxonomy): domain Eukaryota; kingdom Metazoa; phylum Arthropoda; class Insecta; order Lepidoptera; family Lycaenidae; genus Phengaris; species Phengaris alcon. Next base: position 97,667 of record JAYRCH010000787.1, read on the forward strand.
CAATTTACTAAAGATTAACTCGTTGCTACGTTAATATTACATGTTGAATTATCGTTACTAATTGCTTAATTGCCAGTCTGTTTCCATTTTAAATAAGTTTTTCTCACGAATATGGACGTATCGTCCGAAAAAGCCGCACAAATTGTTGCTCTAGTGCAGCAAGACCTAGACCAATGAACAATTGCTGCAGATTTAAATGTAAACCAGTCTACGGTTTCCCGAGTTTACAAAAGGTTTATGGAGACAGGTTAATTCAAAAGAAGATGTGGAACTGGCAGAACTCGGGTGACAACGTCTCGTGACGACAGGTTTTCTTGCGAAATCGGTTTTTAACGTCTATAAGCATTAAAAATGAGCTCCACCAGGTACGTGACGTAGCAGTAAGTGCACGAACCATAAGAAGAAGGCTAAACGAACGTGATATCACCTTTCAGACCCGCAAATGGACCAAATTTGTCTGCAGCTCACAGGCAAGCTCGACTAAGATTTGCTCGTGAACACTTAAATTGGACTGAAGAGCAATGGGCTTCTGTATTATTTACTGATAAGTGGACTTGTTTGTACGGTGCTGATGGTCGCAGACTAGTCTACCGTAGACGAAGAGAGCAATATGCTCAAAATCACGTCGCTATATAACGGAGATATTGGAACCTCCTGTGGTACCTTTTAGCGGATTTATAGACGAAAACTTCATGCTGATGCAGGATAACGCACGCAGCGAGACAAGTTGAGCAATACTTTACTCAGGTTGAGATTCGTTTCATGGATTGGCCAGCACGTAGCCCGGACCTCAATCCGATAGAACACGTGTGGGACAACCTAAAAAGAGCAGTATTTACAAGAAATCCGGTCCCAGCAACGGTGCGCGGAACTCAGAGTTGCATTGTCACAAGAGTGGGACAATACTCCGCAAGATCATTTAAAAACACTGATCAGGTCGATGCGAAACCGACTTGAATCAGTTATTAGGGCAAGAGAAATAGGCAAAACAAAAAACTTTTTCTTTTCTTAATATTGTAAAATTTTCATAATAAAGCCGTTTTTGTTCTATTCACATTTTCATTCCAAAAAGCTGCAAAAGGAGTAATTTGATTCTTTTAGTGAGAAAAGTTGACCTATACAACCATGAATTATTTTTTTTATCAGATTAAAAACCAGTCTTAGCATTATCATTGAAATAAATCAAAATAGTTTGCACTTTCACTAATTATATTTCATTGAAAGAGAGATAGATTTAGACTTTTTCTGAAGTAACCCAAGCATATGCTACCAAATCCACAACCTGGTTTCAAAAGTACTGAACAGAACTCCTGACTCCTTATATACTTATACATTTTAGGGGATTTTGGCGTTAACTGCAAGCATAAGCCACTATGTAACTTACAGTCATCATCATCATCAAAATTTTATTGTATACAAAATGTATACAATAAAATTTTAACTATTTCTCTACTTAATCTTCAAAATTTTGAAGTCGGTGAGGGCTTAACAGTAAAGTAACTGCTACTTTTCTTTGATTTAAATTTATCAATCTTAAATTTTTCTTTAAGATTTCCAAGAAATGAAGTAGGTACGAATATAAGACTGGATGGATGCCCTCAAAAAATAGTAGAATTTGTAGCATTCATTTTAAATCTACAGACAAATATACTTCTGATAAAGGTTACGGCTCTTCTTAAAAAGAGTTACTTAATATTTATTTGCTATTTTAATAATTTGGTGTTAAAATTCCTAAGCGACTAGATTTTAAAGCTTGTATTTAAGAATTTATTGATTTAACCAACATTTTGTTATATTTTTAAAATTGTAAAAAAAAGTGATTTTAATAAAAACCTAGTTTTTTTTCTATTATTTGAATAGTGGACAAAATCGAATATAAAAATTGACGAATATTTGCAAGCCCTATTACATACTTACATCTTTTACATCTTTATGAAACGAACCAGAAACGAGCAGGCGAATCGCCTAATAGTGAGTGATTACCGCCGCCCATGGACACTCGCAACACTAGAGCAGTTACACTTGTAACTCCTCTGGTGTTGCGACTTGTGTTCCCAGTCCCCCTTGGGGATTTTAAGTACTGGGAACGCAAGTCTGCACGTTATTTCATGCCAGTTTTCTGTGAGACCGTGGTATTTACCTGGTCGAGCCGGCCCATTCATGCCGAAGCGTGGCTCCCCCACGTAAAATTTTCCGAAATAGGTCAACATACGGTGGAGTTATCGTTGAACATACGAAAAAAAATTAAAAAATATATAATTATACAGTCGAACGTATAAGCATTAACCGCCTCCTTTTTTGGAAGTCAGTTAAAAAGAGATTGATAGTAACTTACTATTAGTAAGTTTTTCTAACGGGGGAAAACATTCAGGAATATAAGCTAACTTTTAACAAACTCCTTTTTGGCTTTATATTTACACAAAGCTTGGTTTAAAAGGAGTATTTTGTTAAAAATAATTTTCTACATGTGTGCTGTCGTTTATTACTTTGCGGAATTTGTGCCGCAACATCAATACTATTAAAAAGAGCAATAATACGAACTAGAGGTCGCCCTGTGATCGAAATTCGACCATAACTCATTTTAATTTTAAAGTTCAAGGCTTAGGAAACCATGGAGAATAGAGTGAGGAAAACAAACTAGCGGTATCATAAATTAAAGACTCAAGATTGATAATTAAAGATGATTTAAAAATATGTATTTTTGGTTTTTTAATTTCCACTGATGAAAACACTTCGAAGTAACTTCCGTCAAGTTTTTAGGTTTGAAAATAATGTAATATTATTTTTTTGTGTGTAATGAAACAATTATGAAGCGTTTAGTACATAAATAAAAACGAGGTCAAGTATCCTATTGTGTCAAGCCTACTGTAATTTAAACAAAAATGCTAGTATGAGTCAGGTAGTGTGTGTTATTGTTATTTTTATAAATTTAATGTATTACTAAGCGTTATTTTTTTAAATATTAGCTTTTGGCAGGCCTTCCTCCACTTATACTTTATTGTCAAATTTCACACTGATCCGTACGTACAATTCTCGTAAAACCGTACATGAAATTTTGCTTCACGTATTAATATAATAATGTGTTTTTAAATACCAGGTTTCGATTCCTGTTTGGGACATTATTAAAAAAAAACTAAATATGTCGTTTTATGTAAATAGTAGTAGGCGTTCACGCCATTATTATTTACTTAGATTAATCTTACTTATAATGGTTATCAAACTACCGATTACACAAAAAAAAATTCTAAGAATGTCGTCAAAGGTATGAACTATCAAACTATGAACGAAATATAATATAAACGCATTTTGTTCCTTCTGTGTCGTTAAATATTCTATGGCAGATATTCCAAACTTTAAATGTGGAAGCGTGTGTAATTGGTAGGTATTGACAAACACGTCATCTTTTTCTTTGCTATTGAATTAAGAATGGCATCACTTTCACGAATTTCTGCTGTGTGAGTAAATTTTTAACAATAATGAAAAATGACAATTGTGTCGCGGCACAGATATATTTTCAGTTTTGTAAGGATTTTAACGTATCTGTGTATTAATTAAATCAAAGGGCTTGGCCATTTTGCCACGTAGGTACAATGAAAACTTAATAATGTGAAAATATATACTTCTGCGCATGTAGTAACGATAGGGCGATAATTGCCGTCAGTTCAGTAAATAAATATTTTAAACAATTTAAAATTATAATCTTTATTCCTCTCGGTACTTTTTCGTTCGAGTCCAATCATGTCCTTAGAAATTCAAATCGTCCGCCATATCAGATTTAATAACAAAATGGACGCCCAACAAAATATTATGTTTCGTTTCACATAATGCCACGGATAAGAACTTCATAAAATTGAATTTAAAGCAACAAATTTGCCTCTTATTTATTAAGATGTGTATAAATATTAATCCGAAGGGCATATAACAACTCGAATGAAGTGCGAAAAACCACAAACCATACAAATCACGGATCCGGACCATAAATTAGCAACAACTTGCATAAAAAGAATGTGCTACAGACCGCATTACACGTGACGTGAACTTCGCACGAGTGAACGTTCTGTGTCCTGCGGCTTGGGCTCTATCATTTGTCTCTTGTCATTTTATTTGTCGTTTGTCGTATTAGATTTTACTTTAGAATAAAAATTATGCTTCGATTTCACCTTTAAACTTGGTTTGTGTGAATATTGTTTATTTATTTGATTTAATTTTGTGTTCTCGTGCTGTTCATAAAACGAAATGTCTTGGGGCGTGTATCATAATCTCGTTATGGCCGCTTAGTAACGTCAACTTCGTGATGGTGAAATTTCGAACATAGATAGCCAAGAATTTGATGAGAAAACATAATCGGCAACTGAAAATCTTTATTAAAGTGTCTGTGAACGTGAAATGCAAAGAAGGGCGCTCTCGCACATTAAAGGCGAGTCAACGTTAAAAGATAATTTCTTGTTGTTGAATTCAATTATTTATTGCATGCAGCATTAATACCACGTTCATGCAATGACCCTTTAATAGTATTGACCTAACTGACGCGACGATAAACATTATTTAGATGCGATATGAAACGGGACATGTTTGGTTGTTGCATGCTTGATAAAATACCATTACATTTATTTTGTCGAAATTAAGCGATTGGTAAATGTGTTCATTTTACTAGTCTCCGCTTAGTATCTATTATGTGACGACTTATTATTTTGACGGTGGAACCGATTTTTCTTCTATGTGTTTTCCTTACCGGCTCTGTTACACTACTGTGTCGTATGTCTAAAATTTGTCGTGCATAATTGAAAAATTGTTTAGTTCAAGTCCATTGCCGCAACCACAAATGTTTGTCCATTCAGCTGAGAATGTTGATGTAGATTGAATATTAAATGTTAAATTATATTGCAATTCAATATTTACTGTTAAATAATAGTTTTATGCATGTGTGTTAATGATTTACTATTTGTAATTATTCTTAATCTTTACATATAGATAACGCGAGAGTTACCAACGTTGGGAGAACAAGGCATGACAGCGTTAAGAAAAGTGGCAATGCAAGTGCAAGTAGTGAAAACAGTAAGAGAATTGACATGGAGGGCCTAGCACAAGGTGAACAGTTTGAGAGTAAAGAAACTTCAAACCAGGAGAAAGGAAGTAATAATGAGAACAGAGATGGTAACTATATATTATAATCATGTTTATAAAATTTATATTTATAAAAGTTACTAACCAAAAACTATTGCATTTTTATTGTATTCATATTTAGTACATACATTAGGTATTGATATTTACATATATTTTTGTTTTAATATGTATATATTTAAATATTCTAGATGTAAATATTTTTTTATCAAGCCACAATTTGTATGCTAAGCAAATTTAATCCTGCGAGGGCAGGGTTGGGTGTAGTACACCCAGCCTGTTATAAATTTCAAGTTGCGCCTGGGTGTTTCACCCACCTTATACTTCCTGTTACAAACATTTTTTGGTTCATATTTGTTATATTTTACTATTTTTATATATATGATGTAGTTAAATTGTTATCATGTCATACTAAGAAAACTAAAGAATATTATTAAGTCTTTTCAAATCAGCTGATTAATGATAATTCTTGTGATGATTCCTTTTGTGACTTCAAAATTGATGTTGGCTAAAGAAGCTCTAGAGGTGATTTTGAACAAAGAGATAGATGATTGAGATATATGCGCTCAAACTGAAGATGATTATAAGAAGTCTAACAAATAATATAGTATAAGTTTAGAGCTCATTTGTTTCCAAATTTCATCAACTATGTTTTTCCTGTCAATCAAATCTTATTTATTAAATAATCAAATTTAGTAAATAAAAATATAAATAAAATATTATGAAAAATAAAATGTCTAGCCCACTACATGGGTGTGCTACAGTCACCTTACGCTCGATGTAACACATTTTAACCTTGCGCTCGCCGGGTTAAGGAAAAACCGTGACCTTTATCCTTGAATTCAAATCACAATTGCCAGTCTCATAGTGCAGTTTTTTAGCATATATAAATATTTATACTTTCATGCATCAAATCAGAGAAATGAAGTTCATCTAATAAGCTTAGTAAAATAGATTTTCACACCTAGAAAAATCAGTAGCTATACCTTATTTGGTATACAAATTTTTACAGATACATATTCATATCTATAACCTATGAAATACACTTCCTAAGTAACAAAGTTTTAACCTAATTATGCTCTCTCTATTAGATGGCATGCAGCTGAGTAGCGGTATTGTGTCCTCCACACAAGATGAGGGTGCTTCAGCTTCAAAGAGGACTTATACTGAAGAGAATCAAGAGGCTGAGGCAACAGAAGATGATGTATCCAAACGCAAGAAGAGAAAGGAGAACGAAGAGAAAGAACCTATGGCCAAGCCTGCCCCGGTTGCAAGAAGTGGTACCAATCGGTATGTATTAGAAGTTTCATATATTATTAATTTTAATAATAGGACAGGCTTTTTGAAAAATCCTTTACTTATTTACATTATGTTTCCTTTCTTATTCAAAAAAGTAGACTTAAATGTAAGGTTTCCTTTAAAATATCTTAACAGAATCCTAACTGGTAGCAAACCTCCGGGGCCCGCAAGTAAGACTGGACAATCATCGTTGGGTAAGGGTGGTACATCACAGAGTAGCACAAAAGGACCATCAGGAAGCTCATCTTCTGGGAAAGGAGCACAGGGACAAGGCAAGGGCAGCAACAGCACTAAGGCCAATGCTCAAAGCTCACATCAGGTATGGTATAAATTTATGAGTTATCATTACTAATAAAATATATATAAAAATGGAAAATTTAATTAGAGAATTTGAATGATTTTTTCTAAGTGATTATTATTTTGATTAGGGAAAATCTGGCAACACTAAAGGTTCATCTGGTTCCCAATCAAACAAGCAAGATAGAAAAAGTCCAGTAGCAAGCCCTAAACCAAATCAAGCCAAAGATAATGATGGTGATGCTGATGATCAGAAGAGTCAAGAATCATCAGCGCCCAAGGTCCCGCCTCTGAAGATTGTCATTCCTGGTGGTGCTAGTGGCTCCAGTGGCAGAAATGAACAAGAAGGTGATGGTAAGATTTGTATTTAAGTGTTTTTAGTTATGCATATGGCATAAAATATGTGAACAGAATGATAAAAAAATATACTTTTCTAAAAATAATTATGAATTCAATATAATATACTGTTATTTTCAGAAAGTCCTTTCTGTGACATTGTTACTAAATGTCCGATACATAAAATATAAAAAAACAACATAAGTAAACTTAATAAATGCATTGTAAGTAATGGTAAACCACACCTTAAATAATTAATCACATACCATATTGAATCATGATTATGAAAACATTCAAACAAGAAAGGAAAGCAAACAGGTCATTTTAGAGTTTCAATCTATGTCATTCAAATAGATGTATTTTAAAGTTGATATTCTGTACACATTTTGCCCCATTTTCTTCCATTATTTTTAATTTAAGTGAACTGTTATGGCATGCAAAATATGTTCATGATTTTCGTAAATCTACTTCTACCTTTTACTGGATTTGCTTATGCTTTACTCGTTTTAGGTTTTGTATTCATAATTTATTTATGTGTCAGTTACATTCATTGTTAATTACATTTGTGTACAAAAAAATATTAACTTTGAGGTAGTCATTTTAAACATAAATGAATATATAATAATAGTTACAAATAAAACATATGTTGATTAGTATACTTCAAGAAATCGAGAGACGTATGTCTGATGTTCAAAACTTACAAAAATGTTCACAGTATATTGAATGTTTTTGAAAAAGTTTATGATGAATACACACATGTCGTTTATAATAATATTTGATCAGGCGGTTCTGGGCAAAGGGGAAGTGGTAAGGGTAGAGGCAGTGCCTCAACCTTACCCTATGTCATACCCTGCACGAGCACAGACACCGGTCAGACATCAGACAGCTCAGACGGAACATCAGATGACAAGAGAACTGGGGAAGGAGGAAAGGTCAGTGTAATCATAAGCTGTAACTTGTAACCTTGTCAACACAACTTACAAGGTCTCTCGTTTTAGAATTCATGGGGTGAATAACATACATGACATCAAAATTCACTTTTACAGTTGTAGAATGCAATATGCCTTTCTAGTTAGTTAGGAGGGGTATCAACTTGTGCTTAAAATATTTTCTACATCAACTTACACATCACCGCATGCTGAAATGTTATAGGAATTAAATCTTACGAAAAATATTTGTGTCCTTGCATAATATCCATATGAAAAACAAAATTCCTGAATATTATAGCAGTTCCTCAGGCTATGAAAGATTTGCAACAATTTATTTTCCTTTAGGCCGGCCAAAGAGTCTTACGATCACACAGAACAACTGACAATGATAAGGAGAGAACCTCACCGCATACAGAGACTCGGTCCAGCTCGTCAAACCAAACCAATTTTAACAAGAGCCCACAGCAGTCCGTAAGTATCTGTAGATTGTTAGGTGTAATAAGCGAATTGTTTTTTATCTTAATTTATTGGTTGTATAAACCTTAGCCCATTTTATTGCTCTCCATAATTATTTTTCAATTTTTTGATTTAATTAATTTTTTTATATTATAGGCTGTATATAAAAAATAAATAACCCTACTTTATCTGTAAACTATTTAGGGCTTTGTTGTCAACCAAATTACGATTACGCAGTTTTTCCGATTGTACGATTACAGTACAGTACGATAATAAATCCTTGTTCTATAAAATAATAATATTGAAATCAGCGTGAGCATCTGCTTTATAAGCAAGGCTTGTATAAAAAAATTATATAGGTTTAAAAAATAAAATTACACTTCGGTCGTGGGACAAAGTCATAAAAACCTATAGTATGTACAGCTTGGCAAAGAAGAGTATGACGCTCTGACAGTAGGAAGGATTCTGTACCCAATGGGTAAAAATGGGAACCTATTAGTGAGACCTCGCTCTGTTCTTCCATCTATCATCAGGCTGTATTACCTAAACCATGACAGCTAGACAGTTGAAATTTTCACAGATGTGCATTTCTGTTGCTGCTATAACAACAAATACTAAAAAAAGAATAAATTAAAATATTTAAGTGGGATCCAATACAACAAACGTGATCTTTTTTGTCAAGATGTACTCACTTTATTATGTCTTGCAATGAGTAATATTATATATGGGTTAGTAGAACTAAAATATAAATAATATAGTTAGTAAAAACTTAAGGTTATTTAATTAAATTGTATATATGTAAAGTTTGGTAAAATCAATTACGGATTTTTTTGGGCATATGATATATTGCCTGAGTAAAGACGTTAATAATTTAAAAAATTCGAATAAATATATTAATAAGCTAAATAAAAGTAGATTGCGCTGTCAAAAGCACTGAGGTCATTAACCAAACCTTATAATATATCATGTTTATGTCCATATAAATAATATTTCGAAAGTGTTGCAGAATTTCTATGCCTGAGCTATTCGTATACTTTAATTTTGCGTTTTATTTAAAAATTTTGTTTTCCAAATGATGTTTTTATTGTTTTCGTTAGTACATTTTTATTGGAAATTGAATTCATCCCCTCCTAGCTAAACTGGGGAATTTAGGACTGGTGCAGTGTTGGCACAAAAGGAATTTTTCTCAACTAATACTTATTTTCCTGTTTCTTGTGTACTACATAACACTATCGGTTTTTTTTTGGTTTGTTTTTAACTAAGGGTAAAAAGAAGTAGATAACGGTATGGTGTTAAGCTTATAAGCGTAGTTGTAATAAGTAGTGTGTATGTAATTTACAGGGACATGACAACGATCACGGGCCCTCCACGTCGTCTGGAAGAACTGAATCAGGTTTTTATTTTTCACAAGCTTTTATTTTTTTTACTTTTATAATTCTTAAATTAATAATAAAGCGTTCGAAGTTTAAAGCAAAAAAACAATTCTAAATACAAATTAAATTACGCAAAAGCTTCGTCTTTATGTATTTTGTATAAATTTTTTAACATTATATTTTTATGGATACTTGAAAAAAATAAGGATCAAGAGCAATCTCATGTGGTATAAACACGATAATTTTTTAGAGTAGGTAGGTTAAACAGGTTATATTTCCTTTATAACAGCCCCTGGCACTTCTTCAGAATTACATCCGAGAAAGAGGAAGATAAAGGCGTCAAAGGACAGTCATTCTCGTGAGACAAAGAATGAACAGGCACCAGACAGTACAACCGCAGCTCACAACATCACACATTCTAACCCTTACCAGATGTATATCCATATCCGTAAACAGGTAAGATAGAGAATAAGATTCTTATGATATTAAATATAGCTGTTCTTCATTTTATTACATGGATAAAATTGTAATGATTTTATTTATCTCTTGATTATTTTAATCTATTGAATACTTATTATTATATTATTTTTGGATAATCTGAAATTTTTTATAGATTGAGCGACGTCAGAAATCACTGTTTCCCGTGAAGCCCAAGCCGCCAAAGGATTTCAATAAGTATCTAATGAATCGTTGCACCTACACGCTACAGAGTAAAGTAGACTTGGAACCGATTGTAGAAGTACCGCCGAACTTACCTCCGCAGATGTTTAATGAGTTTCATAGTCAGGAAAAAGCAAGGTAATTAATTATACTTACCTTAATATGCTGAGAAAAGAACTAAATTCTTAAAATGTTTGGTACAAAGGATTATAGAAAATCTGCATGAAACTTTTCTTAATATCATATTTGGCACTAGTTGATTGATAAAATTTAGGTGTTAAATAAATAAAATATTTAAACAGGACAAGACTGCGTATTCAGCATTTGGTGGAGAAGGAGAAATTAGTATTAGCTGTTGAACAAGAAATTTTACGCGTCCACGGTCGAGCTGAAAGAGCTGTAGCCAATCAGGTAGGTTAATTACTTTTTATCACTTTAAGTATAAGTTTTTCACGTAAATAACTCGTCATTTTCTCAAAGTGAATTATAATTAACTCTGATTATAATATTATTTTCAGGCTCTACCTTTTTCGGTGTGCACAATACTTCGCGACAAGGAGGTGTACAATGTTCTGGCTCCAGATCAAGAAGAGAAACGAAACGCACAGCGCTCGCGGTGTAATGGCCGACAGATCAATTCTTGGTTGCAAGAGGTGGATGATAAGTGGGAAAAAATTAAGGCAAGATACTGACTAATGTACAGAGCGCAGTAATGTTTACGCAACATAGTTTCTTTATGTCAAAGAAACTATGTTTGAGATATATGGATACATATCGATAAGTATACACATGTCTTGTGAATGCCGCATACACGTCAATGAAACTGGTGCGTAGACATTCCTGCGCACGTGACAGTGCATTATATTTTGTTCATTTCATCAAAATTAATAAATGTAATCTTGTACTAAGGTTTGTTACTCTTATACAGGAGGGTATGCTTCGACGTCAACACACCGAAGCAGAAACACTACACGCCGTGCAGATGATGGGGTGGGAGTGGAAATTGAAAGAACTGGGAGTATGCGATTACAAATCAACACCAAAAATCGATCCGACACATGTGCCCCAAATACACGTGTCGAATTTTGACTTGCCCGCTTGAATTTTATGTTCATATTGCCTGTGTTTATGTAAGGTTAGCACACACCTCGTGCTAACGTAATCCTCATTTTCGTCAATGTCTAACATCGATTCACTTTTTAACAGCTATTGGTAATGCGACTCAAGCGGAGCTACAAAATTGGATTATAAAATTTCTATCAATTTCAGACCTTGTTGTCATACCTTTCTTATGAGTCTCGCGAAAAAATTTCGGCGATGATTGATTTTACTAAATCCACATCAAAGAATCAATACTTGTCGAAAATAGATGATTTCAACTAGACATTTTATTACTGTACAAAATTTACCTAAAACTCTCAACCCTTTAATCATAATAGGTCCTCATTATTCAATAAGTTTACTCTTAAATCGATTTTCTGCCACTGTTCTTAGTGACTATAAATTTAAGTACAACTAGGGCGAATGCACATTAAAATGTCTGTCCCTGTTGTTGTTAACTTGTATATTATTATGTAGGTATGAACATTCTTTATAATATTTGGTATTTACGTCCTGTGTGAGGAACTTAGAACCTAAATGGTACTAGGTAAGTGTGAGTGATTTAAAGTATTTATTTTTGTAACATTCTAAAACTTAATATTTTTTTATATCTTGCGACTTGACCTGTGTTGAGGATATCCATATTTAAATATTCGACAAGACGTTAATGCTAAAACATGTCACAGTTTCAATAATATCTAACAGAATCTTATTTATAATCGTATTTTTACTTACCTGAAAATAAATAAATTACATACTCGAAAGAAATAATAAATATTTCGGAGGAAATTTCAGAGGCTCAATTATTTAATGCTCTAAATTGATAAAAGCTTGATCTCCATCCAATGTATGTAATATGTATTGAGATGTGTGACTGTTTACCAAATTCTATTATAATTTATTTTAAATTCATTGGTTGCTGACAAGCCGATAAACCACTTGTGAACCTTATCGCCATAGTAATAAAATCCACAAGCACACCAGCTTGTCAGTGACCATACTCAAGAAAAATACATGTTGTTATTCCATAATAATAATTGTAATTGACTGCTCATACTAATATAATCTTATTTAAAGTCAATATATTATAACGACATTTTATGAAACAAATTTAGTTAAATAATTATGCACAATATGTTAGGGGTCTGTTTCACAATCCACTGGATAAGCATCTAAGAGCTTCGTTGCATGTTTTGTCTCTTTTGCTCAGTATAAAACTATAAAGTAAGCAGCAACAAAACTATCACACTTATCAGATTGTGAAACATACCCTTAAAATATTAATTCTTCTTATAAACTTTATTTACTAAAGCAATTACTTAATAATATTATTTATGACATATTTTTAATAAACATTTTTTTTATTTAGATAAGCCTTGTCATTTCAGATGTTTTAATTAACGTCATAATATTGAGCACTGATGTAGGCTATTGTAAATAGTTTTATTTTCTGCTCTGATCATCATGTACATGCAATTAATGACATTTTTAATTCTGGCCATAAAAAGAGTCAGCAAATCTTTTACTTTATTTTATGACACAAAATATGTGTATTTTAACGAAATATAACTTGTAAGTTTATTGTTCGACACACATATAATATGATTTGTACATAATACATCATCTGTACGTTTAACTCTTGTGAATATAAGTAAAAGGTATCCTTTTTATTAATATAAATTTTAATGTATCTTGTAAATTAGTATTTTATTTTATAAGTTTTCTGTGATTATTTTCATGATGAGACTTATATTGCAGTAAGATATACCTACGTTTAATATTTCGACTCTGTCTTTTAATTTTTTTTATTTTAATGGAGTCAAAATATAGATCTCAACAAAATCATAATGGTTTTTTTTTATCTCCTGTACCAACTATAGCAAGATGAAGTGTTATTGCGCGACTTTTCATTTAGATATGTAAAAATTTTGATAATTGAAATTAATATCAATTAATAGAGATGCTGTGGTCAAAATTTGCCTTCATATTATATTTTTATCCGACTACGGGGAAGCCAAAAAGGGTAATCATAATTTTCAAATTTTGGCAGTCTAGGTATGTATGTTTGTTCCACCGTAGCGCCTAAACTACTAGTTCGACTAATAAATGAGATGTCAATAGATTCGTAATATATTGACACCTCATTTATTAAATATATGCCCGGTATAGCCCAGTAGTTTTTATAAAAATTGTAGTTATTACTTTGGAAGTCTGTTATAATTTTTTGCTTAAAAATAATAATTTATGTTAGAACTTTATATGGCTTTTGTGAGAACTTTTTATAAGGGCTTAACTTTTTATAGTAGGGAATAAAATATAGATTTTTTTTTAATTTAAATACTGTAAAGGATTGCCAACGTCAATGTGTAACAAAATTGTATGTATCAAACGCACGGTATTGTGTGTTAATATTCTGAGGTGATGTGGGTTATTTTTATTCATTTTCCTCTTTACTAATAAAAATATTTAGACAATGGATAAGCAATACAATGTTTTGTCCTTGTCTGCCAAGCTACATTTTCCACGTATTAGACAAAGACAAAACATGGTATAACTTATCCACTGTTTAAATATTTTTATTAGTAAGGGGGCTAATATATTTATTATATAGATATGAGCGCCGATGGGTGGTAGGTCGGCGGCCTTACTTAAACCTGACTGCGTAGGCTCTCTAGTGAGCAACCAATAATAGCAATGATCTCAGCTTGGAAAACGGTGCAAAATCACCCAAACAAGCGTATCTGCCTGTAGGTGCCATGCCCCCGTAGAATCCAGCGCCCGCCCAGATGTCTTTCCTGGGTCCGCCCGTGAACTAAACTGTCATTGGGGTGAACATTAATTGGGACCTTTCCTTCCCAGTACTCTCTAGAAGGTATGAAAAACCTGGCATAGCTTCTAGAAGCTATGCACCTTGATAATGGCGTCAGATACTGTTGCAGCTGTCCAAGTAGGGTGGAAGCCCATTTCGTCCCACCTGCCGTCCTGGCCCGGAGAACCTCCTTCTCAGGCTCTATATGAACAAGCAGAGGAAATGTCGTCAGGTCAATCAGGGCTTCAAGTGAAGCGATGGGTGCCGACGAGAGCGCACCCGTGATTATCGGACAGGCCAGCCTCTGTACACTATTTAATGTTTTGATGCAGTTGACCTGTTTAGCTTTTTGGCTCCGTAGTGTGGCATACCACACTACGCAGCCATATGTGGCTATCGGCCTCACTATAGCAGTGTATAACTATTGCCTTCGGCCGAGGGCCCCATTTAGAGCTGACAAGTCTCCAGTAAGACCCCAGAGCACATCTGGTCTTTTTCATAATGTGCTGGATGTGCTTATCCCAAGTAAATCCCTTATCTAGGATCACTCTTAGATACTTGACCTCGCCTGCAAACTTGGTAGTTTCCCCGAAGAGTGTTGAGGGTTTTAGTCTCTCCAACTTCCTCTTTTTAGTGTTAGGTATCAAGACTTATAGGTGTCACATAGGTGTGTAGTAGGTGTCTTATTAGCTTGACCCTTTTGCACCAATATTTTTTTTCACCATTTTCGACGAATCTCAGTGCTGATTGCATTAGCCCAGCGACCACTGATATGCATTTTCCCACCACTAGTATCGCTAGGTCGTCAGCGTATCCTTGAGCGTAGAACCTACTATAGTTACTATGGGTATGTCAATGGGATCAAATTGAATTTGCCTTTCTGGTAGGCATGTTGTCTTTCTTGCAGAACCCTTTCGATGAAAGAAGTGGCTTATGACTTGGTTAATATGCATGTTTACTCAATATGGCTCTCTCTCGCTCACTCGGCGCGCCGATATCTTTTCGCGGCAGCGCCGGCACGGCAAAAACGGCGACGCTCATATCTAATTTCTAAGCATTATTAAAAAATATATTGGAATTTAGTAGGGACTGCCGATAGAAGTGAAAAATAAAAATTATAAAAGAAAATAAATATATATTCTGTCTGACCGAGATTCGATCCCGAGACCAATAATTGGTCGACAACGCAAAACATAATCGCTAACTGAGTTACGCGTATCTGACATTACTGTTCGAAATTGCTCTTATCTTATTTTGTATTAAAGTTAATTAAGATTATTGTATAACGACAAAAGAAAAAACATGACTAACTTGGATCCTTATGTCGTCGGCATAAAGGTCAAGACGGAGGTAATATAATTTTGAACGGACTTACAACAAGTCAGTCATGAGCATGTCGGTGACGCGAACCCATAAGATTTACCTCTACCAAAAAGTGCCTAACGCGGCTATAGTTTTCATTTTAAAAAATTACTTCTTTAAGCTTTCTGTACATTCATTGCACAAATCTTGTAAAACTGTACTGAATGTTTTGATTCACGTATTTGTATAATAATTTAAAAGAAAAACAAATAATTCTCAAGACATTAATTAAAAACAACTTTATTTCTCTACATTTAATCTTTACATCTGCCCAATAAAAATTATAATCCAATAACAAAATGTTAGTAGTTATTACTTATTAATTTTTAAACTCAACTATTCACATTTTTTATAAAAGTGGTAACTTTCTTATAAAGTAACGATGCCACATTGCTCCTGTAAATGCGGATAATAGGTACCAAGTAATGAGGTAGGACACATGTTCATTACGTAGTGTAACTCGAGTCTGATTAGGCAGAGGCCAACCTTCCGGTGGATCCGGTATGCCTTGAGCATCGAGCCACACTGGAGCACTGTTGAAATAATGACTCATTTGCTCTAAATCTCTGAAAAATGAATGTAAACAAGTATGATCTTTTTGTTCCGTTGACATAGAAGTTAATAAACTTATGTACAGCTTGGCAAAAAAGACATAATAGATTGGTATGAAATTTATATATTCATTTGTTTTATTATAATATGTAATAGTAATAGCAATAGCTCCCCACACTGATTTCAGTGACGGTGGCCGGTTTAATTGAAACCAGGCCAGCTACGCAGGAGTTATTTTATAGTGCCCAAGTGTGTACGCAGTACACAAGAGCACTCTCTCTTCCTTTACTCTCGTAACCCAGTGGGACGAATAACCGACACGACTGGTGAGATATCAGGCGCAGGTCCGACTTTTTACATGCCCATCCGACGCATGGATCATCTTTCTTGTCAGACAATCAGGTGATCAGCCTGCATTGTCCTAACCAAACTTGGAAACAAGATTTTTTGTTATTCCAATGCGGGAATCGAACCCACGACCTCCGAGTCGAGAGAGAAGCTCTAAACCACTAGACCACGGAGGATGTTGATTATAATATGTATATATAAATTAAATATGTCATTCCAATCTAATAAGGATAAAAGATAATACCGTCGAAAATGTTTTTGCCAAGCTGTACTTTTGATCAATAGGTGATTAAAAGCTCTGAATACTTCTTGACATTACATAGCATATATCAATTTTAAATATTTTACCTATAGAACCAGGAGCCTTTGACTGGGTTATTTTTAGGCATGAATGGACCACGATTTTCGGTTAGTCTGACCAGCCCAGTCAGTTCAATTTCCCCCTTCACCATTGATCTTATTCTTTTCTCTTTTGGACGGAGACTACTAGGAATCCATCCACGATTTATAAGTATCACTTCTCTAAAACAAAAAAGGAAGTTTAAATATAAATTAATCCTAATATTATAAATGTGAGTTTGTGACAATGGATGGATGTATGGACGGATGGATGTTTGTTACTCTTTCACGCAAAAAGTACTGAACGGATTTTAATGAAATTTGGTATGTTAGTAGTATAGGCTCTGGATTAAAATATAGGCTACTTTCTATCCGGCGAAAGTACAGTATTCCCACGGGATACCCGATAGTACATTTACGCGAGCGGAGCCGCGGGAAACAACTAGTAAATAAATATAAATTAAAATATTATTACAATATTTTAAATATTCTTACCCAGTTTCAGCTAATTTGAATGGTGTAATAACAAGCCAACCTTGATTCTTTTTGGGATCAGACAAAAGTGATCCAGTTCGTGGTAAAATTACATCATTCTCTATTAGTGCCCTAGGCCCTATTAAGGCTTCTTTGTCATACAAAAACTCTCCTCGGACTTTTACTGGCCGATATTCCATTTTCTGAAGCTCTTCAAAACTAAAAAAAAATTAAAAGCTATATTATAATATTATATAAGTATTTCTCAGAGTACCTTTTACAATGAGTATTATTACTCATTGTACAGGATACTCTTTTTGTTTAATTCCATATCTACAAGTAATAAACTTACTCTCTTGGTAGGTTTATGGGAGGTGCATTACATTTTGCATGCATTATATCAATCAGCTCCAGTTTCCATTGGAGCCTGTACACTTGCCAGCATCCAAGGCCAAATGATGTCACAGGAATCATCTGAAAAATATGCATTCATCATGCAGTATTCTTGCTATTTTCTAAATAACTGGAATGAATGTGACTATTTAATTCTTTTAATCCATTGATACATTTAAAGGACAAAGGGGATTTTTTTGTACAAACCCCTTGGGGTTTACACCCACCCTTTAAAAGTCATGGATATGTGTCAATTTGTTCATTGGGATGAGTCTATACTCTATATAAACAAATTGATAAAGTCAATGTATCCATGGGCTGTGAAATAGCTTACCATGAAGTGATTTGTCTGCTTGTTTCCTGGTCCATTTCATAAGATTCATAGACAAAATATGACGATTATATATAAAAAACTATGTTGTATAAATGAAAATCATTATGTAATAATAACAGTGTTTTATTGCGCAAATCTCTATATAAATAGATTTTCATTCTCCATGGAATGAAATGTAAGAAAAAATTATTTTGTTAATGTTTCTGTATAGTAAGATTGCCATAAAAACAAAAATATTAAAAAAATCTAAACACCATAATATATTTTTTATATTTATTAAGACAATGCCAACTTTTTTAAAAATTATGTTGCTATATTAAAAAGCTTTTTATTCTAATATTATTTCAATTCTTATATTACACCTGTTTCAAATCTGTCGCACGATGGAGATGTTTCTTCCCATTGTCCTTTAGGCTTTAATACCAGAATAATGAAGGAACATATTTTTTTAGCAAAATACCTAGTGAAGTGGCCTAATACCTAGTGCCAGAGGTAAGAAAAGGTGTGCAAAACAAAAACTGCATATATTTTTTTTATCTTACCAGTAAGATCCATTTTAATATTTCACCAGGATCCTTAGTTTTAAGAGTTTTTATTTTTATAGAGCTATATTTTTTTGAAGGGCTTATTATGTTGATGTAGACATTTTTACCATTTCTCGCAGCAAATAAACTATATCTATTAGTCGTTCTCAAAAATCCACTCAACATTTTTATAACAAATTTTATGTAAAATTGTAACTATGATTAAATTAGAATTCAGACTTACTGTTCTTCTTCTTCTTCTTTTAATTATGGGCCATTTATTTTTTATAAAATATATGACGTAGGCTTAAAATATTTGCCAGTGTCAAGTTAAAAAGGCGGGCAATAGAATTTTTGTTTCAATTTTCAACATCGTATTACTAAATCGTCAAGTCTAAAGTCCAGTCAAAATCCAAATAGATAGTGCAATCAATCAGTCAAGTCAGTTGATTCAGTAAAGTGGTAGAAGCTTTACTGAAAGTTTCTAGGGAGTTTTAGAGAGAACACAAAATAGCACGTTTTTTTCAGTTGTACCACTTAATCACACTTGTGCACGTTAACAAATACTTAAATAGTTAATATTCTACCAATATTACACATTAAGAACTGAAATAACACAAATTTATGAAGGAAATACAAAATACACAACGTCATCCATTGGATTCCCGGCAAAACTCCAATTAAGGGCCATAGATGATAAGTAGTACTCTACTGAGATTATGGGCTATGGAATGTACTTAAGCTATTCACGGCTCATCCAGCAAATCCAGCACCGGTACTAATAGCCGTCATTAGTGTCAATAGTGTCAATCATTTATAATTTTTTGCCTACTAGTCCGCGGCCTTGGGCTTGCAGGCTGGATGGGATCCAGCCCTTGGCCCTTTACGTAGTAACTATTTAATATTCTGTGCTATGGTGGCCTCGGTGAGTTGCCAACAATGTAACAATGTACTCTGTAGGGGACTGTATTATTCCACAGGGTTTCAACCGCCGGCTCAGATTAGACTCGAAGATAGCACGGTTACACCGATTTGGGCAGAGCCGGGGCGATAACAAAAACACTATTTGAGGAAAACGATTTTCACTTTTTTTGCTTTGCTTACCTGGCTCATGGCAATGCCGTATAGAGAGTACGCCTCTTTCGGGCCGTTTTGCCATCTCACTTTTATCTATCTATACGGCTATTTTCCATAATTTTCCCTATTTTTCATGAGCCAGGTGAAGCAAAACGCGTTGTGTGAAATTCTTTATTATCATGACCATATACATAAACCCTTATATACTAGGGATCTTATTCTATAAAAAGATATTTACAACTTAAAGCTTACCATATAAGAAATGTTCTACATTTTTACCATTATTTTCTTAATAACTACTTAACCCTTTATTATATAATCTTAATCGTTACGCTACACGTTAGGTATTATGTTTATTCATATAAATCAACAGAAGCTACGTTAAAATTCGCTTTAGTTAAAAATATATAAGCAAAATAACCTGGACTTGATAAGTGTTTTATTTTAACACGACTTTTACACACTGATGCCATATAAATCTATACATATAGTCACTGAGTATTCACTATTATAGTTTTATGTACTGTTTTAAATTACGCGTCCATCGTTCACATTTAAATTCACTCATGTTTTACGTTACGAGGCCGCTGTCCTTAACATCCTCCCCCCGGCGCAGTAGCCAGGGTCTACGCAGCCTCATCAGGTGACTGCGGGCTCGCCAATCCCGTCGTGGACTGCTCCGGTGACTGCGAGCTGCTCGAGCTCGCTGTAGGCTGGTGCGGCGGCGACTGCGGGCCGTTCGCGTCCGCCGCAGACTGTTCCGGCGACTGCGAGCCGTTCGGACTCGCTGCAGGCCGCTCCGGCGATTGCGAGCTGTCCGTGGTCGCTATAGGCTGCTCCGATGCTCGTTCCGCGCCCGGCGCCGTCCCCGGCGTTGTCCGCTCCGCTCCCGGCTCCATCTGCTCCGCTAGCGGTCGCAACTGCGACTGCGGCGCCTCCTCCAGCACCGCCAGCTTCGACGTCGGCCTCCGGAACACGCCACTGCGCGTGCGAACGCCCGCACAGCGCACTTGTCCATCCTGGCCGGGGTAGACTCGGTGCACGATCCCCCGCGGACACGTATTACGCGGCAGCGTCGGGTCGACCACGACAACCAGGTCCCCCGGTACAAGGGCTCGGTTGCTCTGCGGGGCTCCGTAGCGTGGTGTGAGCGTGGGAAGGCATTCCTTCACCCAGCGCCTCCAGAACTCGTCGGCAAGGGCTTGCGCGACTTTCCATATTTTCCTGTCCGCCGGCACATATGGTCCGACGTACGGCAGTCCGGTGGACGACCCGAGGAGGAAATGATTCGGTGTAATCGCCTCGGGATCGTTGGGGTCCACTGATACGTGAACGAGCGGTCGAGCGTTCACTGAGTACTCCGCCTCGGCCATCAGTGTCTGGAGTACCTCTTCCTTGGTCGACTTCTCGTTCAGCGTGGCTAACAGTAATGTATAATAACAGTATGAGTAACAGTGGTTTTCACTGACCTCACCATCCTTTCCCAGGCACCTCCTTGACTCGGCGCCCCGGGCGGTGTAAACTTCCACTGCATCCGATGAGTGAGGCCCAGCTGAGCCATAGCCGGCGCCCACTCGGCGTACGCCTGCCGCAGCTTGACGTCCGCGCCTCTAAAATTCGTCCCATTGTCGCTGTACATGGCTGACGGCCATCCTCGCCGCGCAGCCATTCTTCTCATTGCCATCAGTGCAGAGTCCGTCGACAGCGAAGCCACCAGCTCCAGGTGGACCACGTCGTCAGACATGTGAAGAGAGCTCCCCACCTCTACTCGTGACGTCGGCCGATGGTGACCGTCATCGGGCCGAAACAATCGAGACCACAGTACGAAAATGGTCTCTGGAACGCCCCCAGGCGCTCGGCTTGCAGGTCTCCAGTTGGCGGGGTCCTCGGGTGTGCCCGTCGTAACCGACAGAACGCACATTGGTTCATGATAGTACGCACCGTCGGCCGCAGCTTCAATATCCAGAATTTCTGGCGTGCTCCCTTGCCACCAGTAACCTTGAGAAGTGATGTCTTCCATCCAGGATGATAGGGTTTTTAATTCGGCCGGCACCTGAGCTGCTTAGATCCTTCCGTTTAGTACGAGCAGCCCGTCCTTGTACACCGGGTTGAGCCGGTACTAGGAGCTCCATCTAGGCACCGTCTTGCCACTTGCCATCTTCTCGATTTCTTGTGCGAAGCTGTCTCGTTGTGATTTTTGATACCACAAACTCTCGGCCCTCTCCAGGTGTCGTACGTCGAGGTGGGCCCGACGATCTCGGCACTTCTCGACGAACAGCAAGACCATCGCCGTGCATCTTATGAGGCACTCGTAGTTTGAAAAGCGCGTCACATCTGGTAGACAGCTCAGCTCGCTCGCCTCCGTGGTGTGGACGGCGACGTATTCTTTTTGATTTTCAATTCTAGCGAGACTCTCCGCGGGCCACTCGTTCATAGGCCTGCGCAGGAAGTCCGGCCCCTGGAACCAAGGGTCCTCGTCGCTCTTCGGAACATAGCCCGTTCTGGTGGCTAAGTCGGCGACGTTGCTGTTCGTGCTCAGCCATCTCCACTGGTGAACAGACGTCAGCAGGGCGATCTCCCCTAGTCGATGTGCGACGTACGGTGTGTATTTGCGGCTGCCGTTCTGTATCCAACACAGAACTACTTGTGCGTCGATCCAGTAGAAAACCGTGTCCGTTTTCCACCTGTGTTCTGCTGCGAGGGCGTTTCCCAGCCTCGCTCCGACCAGGGCAGCCTGTAGCTCCATCCTTGGTATTGTTTGTGCCTTCAGCGGCGCTACCTTGGCCTTGGCGGCGGCCAACACGACTCGTACTTCCCCATTTTCTTGTTCCAACCTCCAATAGACGGCTGCGGCGTATGCGTCCTTACTCGCGTCGCAGAATACGAGCAGCTGCCGGCCTCTCGTCCGACTCCCCCGTTGTAACTCCGGGGTAGCTCGAGCTGACTGATGTACTCCATGTCGGTCAGCCAACGGGCGAAGTCTTGGGCTGACTCAGCGGGCAGCGACTCGTCCCAGTCCAGCTTCTGACGCCACAAGCCTTGTAGGATGATTTGGCGGTGATCGTGTAGCAGCTCAGCAGTCCCAGCGGGTCATAGATGCTCATCACCGTGCTAAGGGCCTCTCTCTTCGTTGGTGCGCGCTGTAGCTCGCGAACCTCCTTGTGGACTCTGGATAGCGACGTGTTGAATTTTAGTTTGTCGCCTCGGGAGTCCCACAGCATGTCCAAGGTCTTCTGCTCGTCTTTGGTGTAGTGTTCTCGGCCAGGCGGTCTTCAGGCAGTCCCTCTAGCACCCTCCGGTCGTTGCTCGTCCAGCCTCTTAAGTGGAAGCCACCTTTCCTATGTATTTGGTCCACTTGTTCCACGATCTGCATGGCCTTCTGGTGGTCTGGATAGCTGTCTACGTAGTCATCAATGTAATGGGCTTCGGTGATAGCGCGATGGGCTTCGGGATGCGATTCGGCGAATTCTTCCGCGTTCCGATTCCGGGCTGAGTGTGCCAGGAACGGTGAACACGATGCTCCGAAGAGCATTACCACCATCTTGTATGCGGACCGCGGTTCGCCTTCGTCTTCTCTCCACAGGAACAGCTGGGCCGGTTGGTCTTATTTTCTGACCTTGACACGAAGAAACATCTCCTCTATATCGGCCTTCACAGCGACGGCTTCCTCTCTGAACCGGAACAGTATCTTCGGCAGTAAGGTCAGAAGGTCAGGCCCTTCTAACAAGTGATCGTTGAGGCTCACGCCGTTTGTTCTCGCTGCTGCATCGAAAACCAGTCGCAACTTGCCCGGCTTGTTTGGGTTTTTAACCGGGAAGTGCGACAGGTACCATGTGATGTCACTTCCAGCCTCTGTCCCGTCGCATTTTTCCGCATATCCCTTGCTTATGAGATTCTTCATCTGCCCATGATACTGCGCCTCGTACAGGGGGTTCTTCTTGAGCTTGTGTTCCAAGTTCTTGAGCCTCTTTAGCGCCTTGTTGTAGCTAAGAGGTAGCCTGACGCCGTTCGTGCGCCACAGAAGTCCCACTTCGAATCGACCGTCTTCCGTTCGTTTGGCCGGTCTGCCAAAGAGGTCGATGGCACGCTGCTCCTCGTTGCTCAGCTTAGCCTTGGACGCTATTCCCAGTGCGTCTATTTCGAAGTGTTTCTTCACCATTTCCTCCAGTCGTTCGCCTCGGGTCTCGATCGTAGACACGTGCAGGATTTTCTTGTGTTCTTCCTGCTTTATGAGGCGTCTGGGGATGCTTCCATGGATTCCCCAGCCGAGCTTCGTCTTCGAGGCTGCAGGCTGGTTTCTCTTGCCGATCCTCAGCTCCCTGGATACAATGAGCTGCCAGTTTCTGAGCTGCCGTGCCGATGAGAAGTTGGGGTTTCTTGTCTTCATAGCATATCTCTTCGTTCTTGAGATCACGCAGGTGAGCAAGTCGAAACAGTGATTCCGGGACGGACTGAGTAAGTAGGTTCAATCCGTCCACGGTTCTCGCAGTGACGTCATATCTGGTACCGTCGTGACCCCGTACGCCAAGTTGTACGAGTCGGCTTTTTTCTTCCCTTCTCTCGGCATTGATCCCATGTATTCTCAGCACCTTCGGTGGGCCGTCTGCGCCGATAGCCTTCGCGACGTCTTCATCCAGTAGTGTCACTGTCGAGCCCTCGTCAAACAGCGCGAAGATATCCGCTTCGCCCCGTGGACCGACAACTTGAATTCTTCTCATCTTAAGTTTCACCGCGCGGTCGGAGGTGACCGATGCGGTAATCACGGCGTCCTCTGTCTGTGAGGCGCCGCCGGACCTGTCTTCGTGCAGCAGCGCATGATGAGGCAAGTTGCAGCCCTTCACGCCGCACGGCTTCGCTCTGCAGTTGTATCTTCTGTGCTTGCTTCGTATGCACCGGAAACACAGCCCTTCCTTTTTGACTGTGTCCCATCTCTTTTGCATGCTCAGTTTCTTGAAAGCAGCGCAGCGAAATAGAGCGTGATCTTCGGCACATATCGGGCACTTCGTTGACTCTTCGCGTATTCTCTTTGGCTGGCTGCTACTCGGCGAATCCCTGCCCTCGTCTGCTATCGCGAAGACTGGCCTTCTTGTTCGGGCTTCGTTCTTGTTAGGAGGTGGACGCGGTGTTTCCTTCTTCGGTGCCGTGCTGAACCCGTAGCGCAGCGCCCTGTCCGCTTCTCTCATTAAGAATTCAGAGAGAAGGACGACATCGGGCTCGTTCCTGAAGCGCGACGTCTCTTCTGCGTAGTCGTACCACTTGCTCTTCTCGTATGGGCTGAGCTTCTCCAGGATGGCTCTCGTGAGCAACGGGTTAAATAGGTACCCGTGCCTCAGCTTCCTCAGGATGGCTACCATGTTCTAAATCTTCACTGCAAATTGGTTGAGTTCTGCCGCCGAACCTCCGAGCCTCGGTATCTTCTTCAGGTCTTCCATCATGCGATCGACCATAACCTCGGGTCGACCGAAGCATTGTTCCAAGGTCTTCATAATTTGTACGGGCGGCGACGCGACGCTCAGCAGTGGTGCCACGGCTTCTCTTGCTTCTCCCCGTAGGCAGCTTCTCAGACGAGCTAAGTTCTCGATCGGCTTGAGCTTGTAGAACGTAGTGGTGTCTTCCATGGCTGCTTTGAATGGCAACCATTCGGTGGGAGCGCCCGAGAATATGGGCAACTCCGTAGTGTGGCGCGACTGGTGTTGGTTCAGCAGTTTATCCAATGTTTCGATCCAAAAGATGTTCCACCCCATTAGCCCTAGACGTGGGCGGTGTGGGTGAGCGTGAGCGGCGTTGCTGCGGCCACTCGAACCTCGTCTTCTGGGCTCCCTTCGGTGGCATGTCTTCTGGCTTCGGCGTCTCTCTTTCTTCCATTGATGTCGGCTCTTATCTAGCCTCTTCGGGTTCGGGACCCTGTTCACTTAGCCAGGCTCGGACACGTTGCTCCACCTGTTCTGATGGCTCGTCATCGTCGGGGCTGCTACCATCTTCTGCAGCGGCGACGTCAGCGGCGAGCTTCTTCTTTATACCTTCTTATGAAGAGCGGCGAGTTTCTCCTCCGCCTCGTAATGCATACGCGCGACGACACTTGCTGTCGATCGACGCGATCTAATTGAAATAGCCTTCTTTCTGGCTAGGGTTTGTACTTCCGAGGCTGCAGGCGCCTTGCTTGGCATTTTTGCTTATTAACTTGCAGGGATTACACTGCTTCGTTTACCTAGATGACATTGTAATTTATTCACATTCTTTAGAAAGTCACATAGTTAAACTATCTATTGTTTTTGACAGACTTAGAAATTTCCAACTAAAATTAGAACCCGACAAATGTGAATTCCTTCGTAAAGAAGTAGGTTACCTAGGTCATATTATTAGCGATGATGGCGTAAAACCTATGTTACGGGGGAAATTAAAATAAAAACGAGGTTTCCCGTGACAATGAGTTTATTAACGAAATAGGGGTCGTGGGCAGAAGGCCGTACGGTCTGGTCTAGCCTCTTGGTGTCTGAAGGGTATCGTAGGGGGTCTAAACCACGTGGGGACTTAGCTCAGGGATCCAGGTCTTGAGTCCAGGGGTCTGGCACGTGGCAAGAAGGCAAGAAGTTGGCGGTGCTAGAGCCCGTATCAAAGTGGGCGGGTGTTTGTGGCTGCAACGTAGTCGTCAGTGCTCGTGCCCGTAACAAAGCTGTCAGTGCTTGTGCCCGTAACAAAGTTGTCAGTGCTTGTGCCCGTAACAAAGTTCCCTGGAAACATTCATACCAGCGTGTGAAGAGTGTGGACCACAGCAGCCATGGTTCTAGCCCCTAACGATCCAACCATGGGCTGTGTGTCCATCACAAAATAAGGGATAAGCAAAAAAGATAAAAGATAAAATGATATTAAGGACAATTAATTTGATACAAACATCCTAATAATATCTAACAATGCAAGATCGGAAAAATGAAACTACAAATTGAGCACGTGGCCAATCAAAAGGTTTGCCAACAAATTTAACAATGGTGCTAATTTACAGGAAAAAATTATGTGTTTTAATTACAAGCGTGATTTAGCAAACATTCACAACACAGATATTTCAAATTACTCACCGTGAACACGGGGTTATAATATTATAATTATTATAAACGACTACATCTTGAAGAAGTTGAACAACAAAAATTCGGCAGGGAAAAAGGGCGTTGTCCTGTCGCGACAACCCTTTTATACCCCTACTGACATTTGTTGTTTTTTTTAACCGACAATTAGCGGTAATGCGTAATACAAATGCCACAATAAAGAAATATTAGAGATGAAGCTCTAGTTAGAAGCATTTGCCAATAGATGGCATTGTCTAGCACAAATTAGCTATTATTAATATCGACAACTGCTAATAGATGACGCTATACGCATCGTTATTAGTTATAACGATACGTTAAAAAATGTAGCTATGCTACACCTAATCCTGAGAAAGTAAAGGCAGTAGTCGACTTTCCAACTCCCCAATGTCCCAAAGACATTAAAAGCTTTCTCGGATTAGCTTCCTACTATCGTTGTTTTATACCAGATTTTTCAAAATTCGCAAAATCCAAACAAAAATTACAAATTTACTTAAAAAGAATATACCCTTTGTATGGACTAATACACAGCAATTGGCCTTTGAGCAATTAAAATCCAAATTAGTAACTGCTCCTGTCCTAATCTATCCTGATTTTATAAAACCTTTCTTGTTGACATGTGATTCTTCGAACTACGCTATTTCTGCTGTTCTGTCACAAGGCGATGTAGGCAAAGATAGGCCAATAGCATATTCCTCAAGAACATTAAATAAATCAGAAACTAATTACACAGTAACCGAAAAATAATGTCGCGCAATAGTCTATGGAACAAAAGTGTTTCGTGTACTTATTTGGTCGCCGTTTTAAAATAATAACAGACCACAAACCATTGAATTGGCTATATAACTGCAAATATCCAGGTTCCAGACTAGTCCGTTGGAGACTTAAACTTGAGGAATACGACTATGAAATCCAGTATAAAAAGGGCAAAATAAATACGAATGCCGATGCTCTTTCCCGCTATCCTGTAAATTTAACCCAATCCGATAACCTAATTAATGTCCTTGGTGATAACGAAACACAGGAAGTTCCTCCTATCGTAGTTCAACCTGAAAATATACCCTTAGTAGAAAGTCCCGGTTTACCAGAACATCCAGAATTACCTGAATTTTTTGACTTACCTGAAGAATATTTTGAAAATCCTGAAGTGCCGAGTGAAATAGTACTTCCCAGTCCCAACGTAGGGTCACCTGCATCTGATGAATCTTTAAGTCATAGAGACACGTACTCCGAATATCTGAAAAAAACAAATAATATATCATCTACATCTAACGTTAAGATCCTAGAATATAATGAAAACTTATTAAAAATCAAAGTAAAAACAATAATTATACCTACCTCTATAGATATTGACGAGTCAAATCCTTACGTCGAAGAAATCCTTAATAATACACCAAACTCTGCTGCAATCCGAGATCGTAAAAGAACTTTACATTCATTTTTAAAGTTCACTAGTAATAATGTCAATTATTATTTCCTATTTGTTAAACTTTATCATTACGATAAAAACACTTACGAGGATATTTTCTCCAAAATCTTAGAAATGCATTAGTGGTCGAAGGTGTAAAGGAACTTAGTATTACCGACTTTAAAAATCCATTCGATAGTCATAGTTTTACTAAAATTTATAATATATTAATCTACCTTTGCAATAATAGTGACATAACTATTCATAGGTATATAATAATATATAAACATCCTTATTTACCCCACAATGAGTGAAATTCCTAAAATATTAAAAGATAATCATAATATTCCTATTTCTGGTCATTTAGGCTCTAATAGGATGCTAAAACGTATCTAACGTATCAAGAAAAATATTATTGGCGAAATATGCGTAGTGACGTTGAAAATTATGTTCGTAAATGTGAATTATGCCAAAGTACTCGTAATAAGGCTCTTCGTAAGTGTAATCGTGCTCCCATGCAAATCACTACTACGTCAACTCAACCATTTGAAAGAATAGCATTAGACATAGTAGGTCCACTTCCTGAAGCTGGTAGCGCTAAGTTAAAATATATTCTCACCCTTCAGGATGATTTAACTAAGTACTCAGCTGCTTATCCAATCTATAATACTACAGCCGAAGATACATCAGAATGTCTTATTCATTTTATTTCTCAGTTTGGTATTCCAAAATCTATTTTAACCGATCAAGGCACAAATTTCACTGCTGAATTGTTTAAAAAAACCTGTAATTTTCTAAAAATTAAGCAATTATGGTCAACACCATATCACCCTCAAACTCAAGGCGCCCTTGAAAGGAGCCACTCCACCTTGAAAGAGTACTTAAAATCCTTTATTAATGAGAACAAAAACAATTGGCATAGATATGTTTATACAGCAATGTTAACTTATAACACTACAGTTCATTCAACAACTAATTTCACTCCGTATGAACTCGTATTTGGTCTTAAAGCGATTATTCCAACCTCCATATTTGAATTTTCATTAGAACCAACTTATAATTCTAACGTCAGAGTCCTTCAACAAAGGTTAAAACTTTCTAGAGAAAAAGCTATAGAAAATATCCTAAAAAGTGACATGGTTTATCTTAAAAATCATCTTCGTCTCCGTAAAGCATTGTCGGCAATTTGAAAAGGTCCTTACAAAGTTATAAAAATAAACGGTAATAATACACTTACCTTACTTGTAAATAGACGACACGTAAAATATCATTACTGTGAAGTCAAATTGGCCGAAACCGATACTGAGTAGATTAAGGTAGTATTCTAGTTAACCTTAAATCATAATTTTATTTAGTTTTAAATAAAAAAATAAAAAAAATATGTTCCAGGCTTGGTGGAACAAGCGTCTGCGTTTTCTCATTGGATATGATACAACCTATAAATAAAAGTATTGGAATATATCTCGATCCTGTCGGAACAGTCAAGGTCTCTGATGATCAACTAGATGTCTTAGTCCCCGTAGATATTAGCTACATAAAACCTCATATTGAAAATATTAAAAACTATTTAGATTCCACTGAAACTTTCTGTAATTTGAATTATAACTTTAATTTCACTAATTGTAATAACCATTTTAAACCATTGATAGTTCGCTATGATGGTATTCTGAGAGACTATAACGCCATTTCTCATTTAACTTCTGATAGAAGTAAAAGATCAGCATGGTTTGCTGAAGTTGGTACTGTATTTAAGCAGATAATTGGAACTATGGATGAAAATGACGCAATCCGATACAATAACGCCATTCAAACCCTGCATTCCTCAAATAAAAAACTTGCAACTTTATTAAAAGATCATATTTTAATTACTAATTCAGCTTTAGAAAATTATAATAAAACATTAAAGTTAATTAAAGAAAATGAAATCCGTTTGAATAGCGCTATTGACTCTATAAGTAAAAATATGTTAAATATCGCATTAGAAACGAAATTTAATGAACTTTACGAAGAACTTTCATCTAGTATATTTACATTGTCGTTCAGAATTGAAAGCTTAATCAATTCTATTATTTTAGTAAAAAGTCATTCAATCCATCCATTTGTTTTAACTCCTAAACAATTATATACGGAACTTGGAAAGAATATGTATTATGTAGAAAATAAGATTGGATTTGTTATTAAAATTCCTTTAGTTTTAAGAATAGTGTAGGTATAACTTATACAAACCTTTCTCACTACCTGTATCACATGATAATGTGGATCCTCAATCATATGCTATGATTGTACCTGCTTGTAGCTATATAGCTGTAAGTAAAGATAAGAATTCTTATATCTGTCTAAATAATATTAATAACTGTGTGAAAACTATTAATTCTAATTATATTTGTAGTCATATGGACGTAAATTCAATTGAAAGTACTCCTATTTGTGAAACTGAATTATCATGTAAAATATTCAAAACTCTCCCAAAACAATGTGAAACCAGGCTTATTTATGGACAAATAGATATTTGGCAAGAACTTACAAATAGTAAATGGTTATTTGTTAAAACTCAACCCATAAAAATCGATATAGAATGTCCTTCAGAAGTGTCTCAACATAGATTAATTGGTACTGGAATATTAAACTTACAGGCAAACTGCAAAGCTTATTATAAAAACAAAATATTTCCATATAAATCCTGTTCTAATTTAACTATTGAATCAATTTCACCTGACTTTAATCTTATTGATGATCCGTGTTGCAACTCTGAAAAATTAAATAAATTAAAATTAAAATCAGCTCCTTTAAAACTATTAGATATAAACTTAGAAAAACTTTCTGATATAGCTAATAAGCAAATAATTACCGATATTAAAAAAATCATAAATAAGCCTGACCCACTCTTAGAATATAATTCCCATTTTCCTATTCTAACATATTGTATTATTGTTATAATTTTAATTTTTACTATTTTTAAATTACGGAAGAGATTAAATAAGCGTCCACTCTTGACTAGAAATCAAGATTTAAATTCAAGTACACAAACCGAACCTCCTGGTAATAAACCAGTTGTAGAGGAGACTCCTTTACCCCAACTTAGAAGAGTTCTATAAAAACTTACCCTTTACCGGTAAGTTTTATTTTACGCAGGGTGCTGTTACATCCCTATGCTGTTCCTAGAATTGCTGACGGGAGTGCTGATACATCATCACTACTCTGTCATCTTAGTTAGTAGGTTTGAGCTGCGAGTCAGTTCAGAGCTAGACACGGGCCACCACGGACGCATGTCTAAAAATGTATGGTGTAATCCAGTAAAATAAATTTGTGTTGTGAATCTTTTCCAGTTCAATAAATTTTCTTTTTTAAAAAGACTTTTAAAAAGTCCGTTCTAACAGTTCGGGTGAAGTCAAACGGGTTCTGATCGGCTGGCGCGAGACACGCATGGCGCTCTATCGGAACCGAGCGAGAGGGCTTTCACTCTCTCGTTCTGTCTGATGCGTTCGGAAGTACAAATGATTCGATTCGATACCAAGTACTTTTGTTTCGATACCGAGTAAGTATCGCAAGATTGATTCGATGCTATTTGTACTTGGTATCGAATCAAAAGTATCGAGTACTTACTCGTATTTACTAGTAACCGAACATCCCTAACCATCAGTTCGACGTCTTAATCCTGGACGGTGGACCAAGCGGACGCTCAAGCTCGAATTATATTAATATAACAGTCGAATGAAATGTAAGTAATTTTTGTAATATTACACTTTGCAGTTTCATTGTCTATTAGTTCATGCTTTAGAGGCTTGTGATGTTGGATTATTATTTTTGTTTGGGGGATTATTTTAGGTTGTGTTTCTAAGACTTAGGCCGTATTACCTGACAGGCCTTATGGGCCGCACCTACCGTATATGATCCGGAATCCGGCTGGCCCGGGAAAATTCAGAGCACTAAAATAGAGCTCTGCGCTTAAACAATACAGTTGAAAATTGAAGTGTTGAATGTCGAGCTGTCATATATGACATTGACATTTGACTCTACACTTGTGTGTTAGATTCTCAGCTCTAATTAGCGAAATTATATTTTCAGTGCTCTGAATTTTCCCCGGTCTTACGGATTCCGGACATTATAGTCCCAACTTCAGTCGAAGTGGCGTAAAATATATATTAAATTAAATAAATTATTTTCGACCAAAATGTTGCTTTAGGTAACCTTAACCTTTAATATTTTAACCGTCGACTTGCAATCCTCTGGTGTTACGTGCGTGGCCGGGAGTCCATGGGCGGCGGTAATCCCTTACTGTCAGGCGAACCGTCTGCTCGTCTTCATAATATAAAGTTATTTTAATAATATTAACCACAGACCCTTCGTCGGAAAATGCCGTGCGTTTCTATTTCTTGGAATTTAAGGTAATTTATTATATTTTTAAGTGATTACCAAAAAAAGGAGGCGGTTATATATTCGGCTGTATGTATTTTTTTTGTATGTTCAACGATAACTTCGCCGTCTGTTGACCGATTTACAAAATTCTTTTTTTGGTGTAATAATATATTAATATATACTTCGAAGTTGGTCGCGTTTTCACAAAAGTGGCGACCTGATGATGGGATCCATGAGGAACCGAGGGAACTCCTCAAAATTTATATGGACACATATAGTGATTTCGACTTTTTCTGAAGTAACCCAAGCATATCCTACCAATAAATTAAGATTTTGCACCAAGGTATACCCTGGATCCAAAAGTACTGAACAGAACTCCTGACTCCTTATAGATACCATGTTTGGGGATTTCGGCGTTGCATAAAGAACTGCAAGCATATGCCACTATATCAATTACGGTAATCATCATCATTATCATATATACAATACTTAATGGAAGCTTGGCGCGTATTCAATTATACATTCGATCGTTTATTTTAACTTTAAGCGTTCTTAATTTGTGTTAATAATAATTTAACAAATATTACTAAAAAGGAATAATTATTATTGTTTTAAACAAGAAATTAAACAGACTTCCAAAGTAAAAATTCACAAAAATGTATGCATACCAGACAACTCCAATGTGTGTTCTATTTTGAAATATTGTTTTATCAGGATTTTGTCCGGGCTGGTACCGACTACAAAATTATGAAGTTTGAGTAGAGAAATACTTAGTTAAATTTCAGCCAAATTTAAAAGGGGAATTATTTAGAAAATAAGTTTTATTTTATACTTTTTTGTGCATTTTTACTTTGTTAGTCGGTTTAATTTTTGTTCATTGAATGTTTGGCGCTGACTCAAAGTCAAAGTCAAAAGACTTAGATATTAGGGTTAATTTATCAGTTTTTGCTTTACAGTTTTTTCGGCGGTTTAATATTTTTTTAAATTAAGTATTGATTTTTAAACTTTGTAAACAAGGCGTAAGTCGTGTGCCTTCGCTTGTGTGACTATAAATACCACGTCGATTCCAATGTGGACGTACGTGTTAAATTAATTATTAAGGGGTCCCATGCATGGTCCGGTTTTCCTTCAGTTCGGCCTGAACGGATGCAAAATCGTATCGTCTGTGTGCAATTTCGAGATCGCATCAGTCGGTCAGTATGGACTGAAGCGATTCGTTCCAGTGTTCCCAACTCTGTTTTTGCGATACTACTATGCTCGCGTCGTTTTCTACTAAAAATTAGTTTTTAGTGTACCGATAACTATAAAAAAGCTACTAAACTTAGGAATCCCTAAAAGTTTTTTTAGGGATTTTGTGTTTACAAACATACATACATGTTCAGTTTTAATATTTAAGCTATTTAAGTCTAGCTATTTTCTACCACTACTAACAACTAAATTCCTACTAAGGAGGGAATAAAATATCAAATTTAGTAGTACCTAAAATTTGTAAAACAACTAAGTTGGCATCATTAATTCTGACCTGTACGGATGGACTGAACGGCAATAAAATTGGACTGAACGGTAATAAAATTCGAATGTAAAATAAAACCGGTCAAGTGCGAGTCGGCAAGATGAGTTCCGTACAAAACGGAAAATATCACGTTTGTTGTATGTGAGCCTCAAATTTTTATTTCATTCTGTTTTTAGTATTTGTTGTTATAACGGCAATAGATATACCTACATCATACATTTGTGAAATTTTTAACTGTCGAGCTATCACGGTATAAGAAGGTTAAAAGATACAGCCTGGCGACAGACGGACGAACAGCAAAGTCTCAGTAATAGGGGCCCGTTTTTACCCTTTGGGTACGGAACCCTAAAAATAGCACGTGATATAAAGAAATTTATTAAAGTTCATTGAAGTATTTAAAACCTTAGAGCCACTATGGTTGATAAAATCTAAAGACTATTACTATAAAACAAAAAGAAATGATTTCTATACAATATTAATGGAAAGATGTATGACACAATAATTCGGTTTCGTCAATAGCATGATTATAATTGCAGCAAAATACAATTAATTAATAAAATAATAGCCTAAACTGATCAAGAGTATGTCACGATATGTCTAAGGAGGGTTCCGTAACTATCAGCGCGCAATAGGTTTTCTTTGAATTACTACAAAAGTTCTTGTCATAAAGTTATTACAGAAGCTAGGAGAGCGGCGGGCAGACAGACGGACGGGCAGAGTGAAATTATAAGTGTTCCTTAAGTATTACGGAACCCTAAAAACACGACCGAAGCTCGCGGTAATTTTCCGTGTATGTGCTCGAATCCGTTCAGGCCCAACCTTAGATTAAAATGCCTAGAAACCGGGTACGCGCATGAAAAGTGAAGTAAATCATACTGAGCCATATCGGCTCTGTTTGTTCGAACGACCCGTCAGTTGTCAAGGTCAAGCGCAAGTTCATACATCTCCGACTATTAAATTTTAAAAACATTATGACGGTTTGTGTCGTTATTGGGTGTCATCCCATGCATCGGAAAAGTATCAAAAAAGCTTAGGACATAACATTTCATATGTAACTATGAAATGTTATGTCCGAACAATTTGACTTGTATTAAGTCAAAGATTTAAAACGTTTTAAAATAAATTCATATTAAGTCGCCATCTTGCTACACTATTGTGTATTGTAGAAGTGTTACTAGTAATAATAAATTTATTTCAAAATTTTCATGGCTAACTAATAGTTGCAACTAAGATAAAGTTTTTAATATTTTCTGATTTTTTTAACTATCAATTTAAAGTATTGCCAGTATTAAGATAGTCCTTAATATATTCCTTAAGACCAGTTTAATATAAATAAAGTTCACAAATTGTGTTTAGATGGCTGAAAATGAAATGTAAGTTATATTTTTACATCTCACGATATTAGGAAAAACAAATACAATAATTCCAATTTTAAGAGTACACACTCCACAACTTCAAAGTTTTGTTTGTTTAGGTGTCGGTATGTAATGCTTACGCCTACATCTATCTGTTGCTTGCTTCACTTTGTACGATGCGTTTGTTTGAAGACTATTGGCGTTATTAATCTAAGGGCCGAACTGTCGTCAGTTTTGTCGGATGCGATCTTCTCCGTGTATGTGCTCGAATCCGTTCTGGCCGAACTGACGTCAGTTCTAACTGAAACGATCGGCCTCTCGTCTGTGGGAGCCTTAAGACAGGTGCTGTTCTGACTGGAAAACTGCAGACCATTCACGCAGGGTTGTCGACGTGTAATAATTTACTTAACTATTTTAATAATATTTAAGTACATATAATATTATTGACCTACTTCCGATTGGTTATTAAATCGTCTGTATGTTTTTAGGGTCCCGTACCCAAAAAAAATGGGACCGTATTACTGAGACTTCGCTATCTGTCTGTCCATCCGTCGGTCTTCGGCCTACCGTCCAAACGGTTAGTGCTGGAAATATGAAACTTTGCATGTATAATTATGTATATTACCACGTCGAAAAAATGTTAAAACAAATAAGTAGGTACGTTTTTTATAGTAATAAAATATAAAATAGGTTTTAGTGGGAGCCCACTAAAAGCTAAACGGCTGGCTCGATAAATCGGACAAAAATGATGGTAGTCCATGTGATGAACTTTGAAGGAAAACTATAACGACTTAGATATCTTTGTTACTACAGGAGTTATAGAGGGTCTAACTTGTTACATGCGCTTAGGTACTTGGAAAACTTTTTACAAAAAGAACGAAATAAAAAGTCAACAAGTAAAATATCTATACAATTAATAAAATCGAAGTATTCGTTTCAAATTTTAAATTAACAGCAGTACTCACGATTAAATATATATTATTTTAATTTTGTCTGTCCGCCTGTTTGTTCCGGTTAATCTCTGAAACGGCTGGATCAATTTTTACTTGCACTGGCAGATAGCTCATGTTATAAGGAGTAAATTAGAATACTTTTATCTTATGGTACCGTTTAAAAAAGATAGGGTTCTATTCCCTTTCGTTCTACGCAAACGAAGTTGCAGGCACCAGACAGTTGAAAATAAAATCATAAATTGGTTGCTACGGAACCCTTTTCTAATTTCTATCCGTGGCCAGACACGCACTTGAGCGGTTTTACTAGAGAGGCACTATCGGGTTTTTTCCATATTTGGTAAAATTTGTTTACCCTTATTTCCAACAAAACCCAATAACAAATGCCAAAATTTTTATATTTTTCTTAAATCTTGCATTCCTTTAGTCATCGACAACCGTATGTGGTGCCTCGAAGTGTTTAAGGAGTTATTCTTAGGTCCATAATAAGGATTTACAATGTTAAGGGCCTTTTTCACAATCGCCTATGTCACATGACAAATAGCTTATCCGAAAGTTTTATCTCTGTCGCTCAGTATAAAGAAAGCAAAGACAAAACTTCCGGATAAGCTATTCGTCACTTATTAGGCGATTCTGAAACCGGCCCTAAAACTACTATTTAATTTACGGCCCTGTAAAAATATATTTTCTCGGGTCTGACAACACTGGCCAACACCTACTGATATGTTTCAGCATCGCACATACGTGGTATCAATAATCAGTACCTATAGACTACCAACTCAGTACTCAGCAGTCCGTGCCTGCCCACACTAGCCCAGCTCACAGCGTAGACTACACTTGGATATGGCTGAAGCACAGACGGTAAGTTTTTTGATATTTTTTTCGCGTTTTAAATAGTTTTAATCGCAGCGTAAAGCGATAAGGTACTATAATCTTATTTATTAAATTTTTAAACGATTATTTTCATTATCATTTACCAATTAAGATATGTTACATACAATATGTTCGATGTATTTGTACAGCGAATTATTTCATACTAGCTTTTGCCCGCGGCTCCGCCCGCGTGAAGTAAGGTTTCTTTGGCCCCTCTCAACTGTCACTCTACGTTAAATCTGTTTCTTCCTTAACTTACTTTCTCTCTTTTAATTTTTCAGTACAAAAAGCCTTTTGTGTTTGATTTAAATCGGTTCAGCCCTTTGGGCGTGAAGGATAGTCAAAAATACGCACAATAGTTCATTATCCCACGGGAACACTGTAATTTTTTTGCGATAAAAAGTAGCCCATGTTTCAATCCAAAACATAAACCACTACCATATCAACTTTCGTTCAAATCGGTTCAACCCCGTTAGCCGTGAAAGACAGTCAAAAATACGCACAATAATACATTATTCCTCGAGAACACTGTATCTGTTTGGGATAAAAAGTAGACTATGTGTTTGTCCAAAGCATAAACCACCTACTACCATACCAACTTTCATTCAAATCGCTTCAACCCTTTGGCCGTGAAAGACAGTCAAAAATACACACAATAATACATTATCCCTCGATAACACTTTATCTTTTTAATCAACTTCCAAAAAAAGGAGGCGGTTATACGTTCGGCTGTAAATATATTTGTATGTTCAACGATTAGTCCGCCGTCTGTGGACCGATTACCAAAATTAGTTTTTGATGTTTTACCGACTTAAAAATAATGAAGATTGCGTAGAGAAATAGTTAAAATTTTAGCCGAATAGTGATTTATTTAGAATAATATTTATTTCATACTTTTTGTGTGTATTTTTACTTTAGAAGCCGGTTTAATTTTTTTGGGATAAAAAGTAGACTACGTGTTTGTCCAAACCATAAACCACTACCATTCTAACTTTCATTCAAATCGGTTGAACCGTTTAGCCGTGAAAGATACACACAATAATACATTATCCCTCGGGAACACTGTATCTTTGTGGGATAAATTGAAGCCTAAGTATTTGTCCAAACCTTAAATAACTACCATACCAATTTTCTTTCAAATTGGTTCAGCTCTTTGGGCGTGAAGGATAGTCAAAAATACAGACAATAATACATTATCCTACGGGAACACTGTAGTTTCTCTTGATAAAAAGTATCCTTTGTCCTTTCCCAAGACTTAAAGTATGTCTATACCAAATTTCATCAAAATTGGTTCAGCGATTATAGCGTGACTCTGGTAACAGACAGACAGACATAAAGACACATATTATAGTTTATAGTATAGATATAGATTTTTTGCATACCGACAGTTTAAATATAGTTATGTATGTACCTAACTACTAAAATTACTGATAATAATATTTACTGTATAATACTTACATTACAAGTAGTTTTGTTTTACAACATATTATTTTTAACCGACTTCCAAAAAAAAGAGGCGGTTATACGTTCGGCTGTATATATAATCATCATCACCACCATCACTACACCATAAATCATGACATAATGATGATATAATAGGTACTTCTCATAGTATTTTACACCGACACGGATCCATCTTTGAACATTACTCTGCCGTTTGTGGACCGATTTGCTAAATTCTTTTTTTTTTTTGATGTATTGGATATAATCCGAAATTGGTGATGATGGCATGGCATCCGTGAGGAATCGAGGGAACTAGGTACTCAAAATTTATATGGACATAAATAGTGATTTTGACTTTTTCATAAGTAACCCAAGCATATGCTACCAAAAAAGTAAGATTTTGCACCAAGGTGTACCCTGGATCAAAAAGCACTGAACAGAACTCCTCAGTCTTTAAAGATACGCGTTTGGAAATTTCGACATTGTTTAAAGAACTGCAAGCATATGCCATTATATAACTTACAGTCATCATCATGATCATTATATATGCAATACCTAATGGAAGCTTGGCGCGTATTCAATTATACATTCGATCGTTTATTTTAAACGTTTTTAAAATGTGTTAATAATAATTTAACAAATATCACTAAAAAGGGAAAATTTATTATTATTTTTAAACAAAAAATTAAACCGACTTCCAAAGTAAAAATGCCAATTGGCTGAAATTTTAACTATTTATTTCTCTACTCAATCTTCAAAATTTTGAAGTCAGTAACAGCCAACTTGAACGCGTGTTCTATTATAAATATTGTTTCATCAGAATTTTGTACGGGCTGGTAATTTTATATTATACTTTCATACTTTTTGTGCATTTTTACTTTAGAAGTCGGTTTT